>VWZF01002528.1:540382-601600 GCA_013396755.1 Sclerurus mexicanus
TTTTTTTTTTTTTGCCAGACTCTTTGATTCCCTTTCTGGTTCTTCTCAGGGTCTCCAAGCTTCAGGCACTTCTCTAAACACCCACTAATGTTTTGATTTCTGATGGTTAAATTTAAACAAAACTTAAAAGCCTTTTCCAGCTATTTTTACTCATTCTCAGGAGTCATTTATCAATCCCATAGAGAGCCTAGATTCTCCCTATATAAATGGATCACCCTGTTCATTTGTAGCTAATGTGTAACCTCCTTCATCCCACAAAGACACAGTCTGACCCCTTCCTTCTGGGCAAAGCAACTAGAAGCCACTGAATCTTTCCTGCTCAAAACATGACCACTTTTAGAATATGTCCTGTCAGACTAAGACTACAACCAGCCCAGCTCCAGGCTTTCGAGGCAGTTGGGGTGCCCTCAAGGATGCTACAGCATATTGTGGCTGCAAAAGGTAATCATTTTATTTGCCCTCGCCCAAAAGGCCTTGTGTGGCTGACACTCCAGCCTGGACAGCTGCATTCCAACTCTTCCCATGTCCAAGGTGTATTTCCTTTCAAAGCCCAGCCCCAGGCTATATCCATGCTGCTCCTCTGGTTGGTCTAGTTCCCCTGGCAAGGATTCTGACTTGCACTTCTTGCACTTACTGGAATCGCAGAGGCACATGAGAAGGAAATGTGTGGCCTCACAAATCCCCTAAACATTGTCCAGCTGCCACTAAAAAAGGTACCCTGATTTGAATTATTTTTTTATTTTATTTTTTAAGAGACAACTACTCCGTGCCTTTGTACAAAGCCATAGGAATTTCATTCTTGGACCCGTAGATAACCACAGCACATCTCTCCCAAGTTTCCAATGCCACAACCATTTTTCTTAATTTTGAAACTTTAAAGGAAGAATGCTGCTTTGGCATCACAATTTTACACAACTTGTTAGAACCACGGCAGAATGTTACAATACCAAGCCACATTAAATGGAAACATTTGAACAGACCTTTGGGCTGGATCCCTTGCTTCCACCAAGCTGCATTCAGCCCATGACTGAAGAGTGTCTGGCTTGGGTAGAAGACAGTTTTTTGCAGCCTCAAGTCCTGGTGGCCAGCAGGAATGGTTTGACCTCCTAGTGCAATTAGGAAGGGCCCCAAATCTACTCAGAACTGTGTCTCTGACTCAAGACATCCTGGGGACTTTCTGACAGCTGGAGATAACTGAAGCCCTACATGCTGTGCTACGCTCTTTCCTAACACCTTTGGCAGGAGGCTCCCAAAGCTGGCTCCGAGGTTTTCACTGCCAGCAGTGCAAGGAGACCAGAACAGTTCCAAGGAACCATTTCCCCTAAGAGGAAATGAAAAGAGAGACTGAAGGCACTGGCAAGCCATACATGAGACAGTTTGGTTAAAAGCAGCTAGACTGCGCTTTGGAACAACTTCTTTTTGCAGAAGTCTTTGTTCTTCTCCTGCATGGATAATACCCCCACATTCATTGCTCCAGCTATACAAAGTGCTTTTAGCTTAATCCTCCAAATTGTACTTTTCTATCACGAATTTCCACATCACAACAGGGCTTAAAATACAATAGAGGTATTTTAAGTGATGTGCTGCTCCTGTAGACTAGCTATGTCAGTCATGGCATTTCAGAAGGACACAGCCCAGTTATGAAAAAAAATATAGGAAGGTGCATGGAGAAAATCATGGTAACCAGAATCAAAAACAAAGATCCAAGAGTGATGGACCTCCATATGACAGAGCTGTACTGGCATCTACCCAGCTCAGGTACTCTTAGAGTGGAGTCTCTTTTGTGGGCACAGCCCTCAGCCACCTGAGGTATCCCACCTCAGGCTGATCATTCCTTAGGCTGGGCTGCTCTGCTTCCCAGAGCAGAGTTAGCCATTCCCTGGTCTCTCTTCCCTTCAGAGGATTAGGCAGTTACAGCGCAATATTAGTTAGGTCAGGAGCCCATGACATTGTTCTAGGCACTAGTAAAACATATATCACAGTATCTGCCCCAACAGCCAGAAGACTGCACATTTAATGTAGGTAGTTTTGACAACTGTACTGTATTACCCCTCCTGTGCATGAGCACTTGAAGCACCCAGCAACCCTTGTGACCTGCCCATGGTGAAGGACTGTCTCACAGGGGGGCATCACACCTCTCTGCCTTCTGCAGAAGGTCATTCCACCTCCTGTCCAGAACACAGTTCAGTGCAAGCTGAGCTCATCCTACATCATCACTTAAAATAAATCCTCCAATCCTGTGTTTGAAAACACTTTAAAACACAAGTGTTATAAATACAGCGGGAAGCCAAGAGTAGGAGAAAAATGAATTTACAAAACTGAGGCAAGGAAAGAGAGATGTGATTTCAACTGAGAGAATTGGTGAGCAGATGAAAGTCTTTACAGGTGGCTGAAGCTGTAAGAAGCCTCTTGCTCTGAAGCTGGTCGTACTGGATAAAGACAGAGAAATTTTAGGATGATAATTGGGCTTCACTAAGGACTCAGAAGCAAGTTCTTTCCAGCAGGTTGGAGATTCCTCTCATGGACAGGCAGACTGCAGGTGAGCCCTCAGATGATGCTGAAAGTGAGAAAGACCCCCCTGCCTATAAACTCTACTGGAAGTTGCATGATAAAATATTGACACAAATAAAAGCAGGAGCAGGACAAACCTGCCTGCAGGAGCAGTGCCTGAGCACCTACTCAGCCATCCCAGGTGGCTTTTGCAGCCCTGGCTGAACCTGAGTGGCCTCTGCTTTGTTGTGGTCAATACCCCACTCTGACCAATCTAAGTGACCTCAGAAGTGTCCCATGGTTTGTAGTCACATCTATAAATCACAGCTCAGCCAGCGATTTTGCAAATCTTCCCCAACAGTTACTTTGTCTTCTTTAGCTTTCCGTGCTTGCAAACAGCTGAGAAAAACCTACAGAATAATATCTAATGAAATGGCTTTTAAGGATTCTTTTTTTTTTTTTTTGTCAGATTCCTCACCTGCTCTGTCAGGATGTTCTTTTAATGCCTTTCATATTTTCCATGAAAGAACATAATCTCCCAAAGCCCCAGCATATCTGCCATCTCAGCGCTATCAGGAAAGAGCTGATGAGAAGATGATTGTCAGGGATGATTACAAGGACTTTAAAAACACAGGAAAGCATGTTCTGCATTAATTGCTAATCTATTTCAGCCAATTTGGCACCATGACAAATGCAACTGGTTGTATCTAACAAGACAGGGGATTGGGAATAATTCTGTGTCAGTACAGTATGTCCAGGGAGAAGAATCAACCCTTAATCCCAGGTGACTAGTTTCTTTATAAATATATTAGCAACATAATGGAGGGCTTTATAATGGGATTATAACCACACAAGCAGACCCCAAGCAGCTGCTCTGCTACTCAAAAGGAACATGGCTGACAATAAGCTTTAAGGAACTGAATGAGGGGAAAAGGACAAACCTGTGGCATGGCACACTTAAATGACCTTGCTGCTCAAAAAGAATCAGGTTGTGTTGCATGCATGAAAAGAAAATCAAATATGCTTAAAGCAATCTCTTTGGGCATGCTCATCACTACTTTCTCCCACTGCTCCTCTGTCAAAAGTGGAGAAAATGGCCAAATCAAGAACTCCTCCTTTCATATATAGGGACAGATTTTCAAGCCAAAAAGATTTCACTCATACACTGAGGGGTCATTGTCAAGAATGGCAGGGCCCATATATTGTCACACAACCTTGTGTTACTCCCTCTGCAGAGCTGAAGTAATTCTTCATTCTGAGTACAATTTAGCAGCTCAATGCTGTAAATGTGTACATGTGCAAGCAGGTTTTTGAGTGTATGTGTGCACACGGGTTGGACTCAATGTCTTTGGGATTGGACTAGATGGTCTTTAAAGGCCCCTTCCACCCCAACTCGAGCTATACATAAATATATATAAATGTGCAGACAAAAAAGGACAGTCACAAGGAATGACTTTGTAATGGCATAGCAAGAGAGGAAACAAATCTCATTGAGAAATCCCCCTCGATGCATTTTACAGGGCTGTTAAAATCACAGCCCTAGATTCTATTCATGGCAGTACCTGGGTTCCCTTTCTTACCATCCCTTTAACAGAGAGGTATAAAGATGGCATTGTAACTTGTTAAAGAAATTTATTTTTTTTTAAATTGATGGAAGTAGTGAAATATAACTGTGTCTTTATAATTGGCACATACACCTCAAAATATAATACTTATTCAAAGCTCTGTGGCTTTGAAAGGAACACAGTATGGCATAATGCACATAACTACTATGGAATACAAGCACTGCAGCATGGAGCTGCTCTAGCGAGGACTATTTAGGCAGCTCAACCTTAGCATAACAAAACTTATTTCCTGAAGTTCAGATGTAATTTGTGTAGCTCTGGAATTCTGTTACCAGACGCCCTTAGTTCAGGGTGACAGAATGACCTGCAGAAGTATTTAAGCATTTATTTAACACTAAAGTGCACCCTACATCACTCTGAAATGCTTCTGTTAGAAGCAGCTAAAACAAAGGCCACTGACACACCAAGCCTGACTGAGCCACACTGCCTGTCTGAAATCCACTGGTACTAACACAATGTTCCTAGTGGTTGCAACGGCTTGGGATCAGACCCACATGTTATTCTTGAACACCTCTTAAACTTTCAGGGCTTGACCTCAGGGTGCCCTGGCACCAGTCCAGGTGATACTGTTCTTCCTTTCAAAGAGCTGCATGGAGCACTGACCTTGATCTCCTGTTCCCAACACTGCTGAGCCCATCACAGTGGCACAGGAAGTGTTAAGATATATACTCCTATCCACATGCATCATCAGCAGGGATACCAAGGTGTGTGAGAGTTTAACTGGCCTCAGTTTTCACGGCTGTGATGGTTAGATAACGAGAGTCAACCAGCACTTTCTATGGCACCATGGATTCTTCATGCAACACCAAAGGCTGGCCAGTACCTAACCACGTTCTCCCAAACAATTTCCAGCTGTGTAAGTGCATCACCTCCAGCCAAGTAACCTGAGTGTCTCCCTGCCTTTTCTGTATGACAACAATCAGCACCCCATCTTAAGTCTAGCAGGTGACAACACTTCTGTAGCACACACCTATGATCCCCTGACACATTTACATTTTACTAATGATAAGCTCTGGCTGTGATGCACTAAAAATACCGTGACTGTGGAGAGAATTAAGTGTATCTCTAGTGCCTGATTCAGGAGAGCAGTTAATGCTGTGATTAAGTCCATGGCTAGTCAGGACAAGACAGCTTATGTTTAAAGAGAGCTAAGTATGTCCGGTAGTACCATCCTGAATAACACCAGCCTCCAGAACTGGGTCTGTACTGAGACTGTGGAAGGATATCCTTAAGGAGCTAAAAGACACTACAAAACCAGCTGTCTGGTACTCAAAGGATAAAATGTGCTTTTTTGAATTGGCTTTATCACAAAATATAGCAACCTGTGTCATTTTAGATCTATGTAATTTTTAAAAAGTCTAAAGCAGAAGACTACACTGCACGTATTTCTCTTCCTAAGAAAGAATGAAACAGTCTGCATGAGCTATTAGGCACGCTGAATAACACACCGCTGGCAGAACACTCAGAGAGGAGTTATAGGTGCCTATTAAAATCCATACAAAACCAACTAACAAATGCTGGAATTAAAAATGAAGACTAGCAGGGAGACAGGGGCTTTGAGCAGCACAGTATTTCAGATCATCTTACTGAAAGCTTCAAAATGTCATCGGCTTTCAGTCTGAAATGCGTCAGCAATCGTTTCATTTTTATCAAAACACAATTAGCCTGTGGTGAATGACAGCATAAATCTTAAATAGTAAAGATACAGGAAGAAAGACCACCAGGGTGGAACATAACTGTAAACTTCTCCATAAAACTGCATTTGAGTTCTGATCATATACACAGGAACTCCTTTAAATGATCCAGCAAGGATCTTAACTCACTGACTTCCAAAGAAAGTGTTACCAATTAAGTGGGAGAAACTTTAACAGTCAATTTTAATTACGCTAAGAGATTCACCAATCAATTCCCAGCTCCAGCTGAAGTTTTTACTAGAGACGACTGGAACCAATTTACATGCTTTTATGTTGCGTCTAGACTTTAATAAATGGTCTAAGCACGGAGCAATTCTATGCCAGTATCCAACTAGTTTTCATGCACACTGAGAAAGGCACCAGCTTCTCCAAAATTCCCCAGTCTTCGTGTCTTGAAATGTTCCCCTGAGAAATGATTGCAGAGCTTACTGAGTATAACAGAAGTACCACTGTGGGCACTGCTTACAGTACAAAACAAAGCAGTGATGCCACAGAGTCTTCCAGCTCCTTGCTTTGGTCTAAAGCAAAGTGTGCAGAGCCAGCTCTTCGCTTCAGGCTGAAATGGAACAGCCTTTCTGATTACAGTACATTGTTCCTTTCAGTATTAACCCAAGTTCATTAGACTGAAAAATATCTAAACAATATGAAGCCACCCAGGACAGCTGAAAGCATTCAACTGATGGCCCAGAAAGGCAGCCCAGGCAATCTTTTGAACACCTGAAAACCTTATCTTTCTGTTCTGTCATCCCTTCTCTGGACCTCTCATGGTGCTGATTAAGCTGTGGACTACTGTGCTGAAGAAGCTGAGCATCCCGTGAGCCCAGCAGCTCTGGTACAGAGAACGAACACCTGGGTGAGAGATTGTTTAAACAGGCCAGAGCTGCCACAGCACACTCAGTAGTACTCTGGCTGTAGGAGACTCACCACTGCGGCGTCACTTTGATCATTGCTGTAGGTCATGGAATCACTCCGAAACCAAAACAGTCTTGTTAAAAAATTAAGTTGAATTACCATTTAGGGAGCTCTGTTGCATTTTTTTTTCCCCTTCCCTCTGTTCCTTCTCTTTAAACATGCCTGTCGGGAGTGTGAAATTGTGTGCACTTATCACTACCCTGCTGAGCAGAGCTTGTTAAATTAAGAAAGACATTTAATTGAATGGATTGATGGACATTCACATACTTTTATTCAGAGGGAATATAATTTTAATTTTTAGAAACTGAGAGGTTGCTGTGGTCATTCAGAGCCTCTTAGTATGTTTCCTACTGGATGATGTCAGACTAATAAACCTTCAGAAGTTCTGCATGCCAGAGGTCAGACTAGGCTGGGCATCAGGAAGAAACACAAGGATTTACCTGCTACAGTATTTTAGGAACAGGCAGAGAACAGCTCTGGAAGTGCTGCACCAGCTTGGTCGCCTCAGCAGAGGTAACAGCCACGAAACTCAGAAAGAGCTGTTTTCCATTTTGCAGTGGCACAGAGCCCTTTGGTGCAGCAGTGGGCAGAGGGTGCCCCATCTCTGGTGGTTCTCCACCACTCTGCTGTGCAAAGACTTCTAGGCTGCGGAGCCACACTGCACCTGCAGGCACCTGCACACAGGGCTGTGCATGCTCTGCAAGCCACTGGTTTGGACAGCACATTTAGAGGATGGTCTTTGAGCTCCTTCTAAACTTGTGACATAAAGAAGGACTCTTCTGTTAAGTAAAATCAAAATATACAGAAAAACAGTCTGCTTCAGGGACAGGGTGGGCAAACAGGACAAAAGGAAGGGAAGAAGCAAAAGGAAGCAACTAATAAATGAGGCTACATGTCTCAGATCAGCCAGCAGGTCAGTAACAGAGCTCAGAGCAGCACCTTCCAGCCTGTTCCCTGTTCTGTTCACAGGAGTGTTTTATGCAAGGTGTAACTCACAATTGCTGCCAGAATGAAAAAAGCAGGCTCATACTCAAGCAGCTGGAGTCTTGACTTGACAAAGTATCCCTTGCTCTCAAGAATTAACTTTGCCAAATGGCAATAATAGCTTCTAAAACCCAAATAAAACCAAATGCACTGCACATTTTAGGGTGCTGGGATTGGATGGGGGACTGTAAGCAATGCCTTTTGCAAAGACAGGGAGTGTTATTCATCATAGTTGTCTGTGGTGGGCAAGTTGGTTGCCTTTCAGGGAACTCACTCTAACACAGGATCCCTGCCAACATAAAGAAGAACCGGTCAAAGCACTGTGCTTTTCAAAGTGGAAGGATTTTTTTTTTCCCTTCTCTCTCCTTCAGAAAACATACCAAACTTTGGGCAGTCACAATGATCTCTGCTGCTGAAAATAAGTCCCTGGCGATTGAAAATCTTCTGCTCCTTGCACACTTTCATAACACAGAATAATATACAATGGGAAGATTCACAGCCTTTTGAGGAAGCATCATGATCTTCAGACCTGACCTTCTGAATGCCATGGGCCAGAGCATTTCACTTAGTGGTTGCTGCCTCAAGCCCAAATCTTGCAGCTGAACTATAGCAAGTCATTCAGAAAGACATTCATCTTGATTTATGGGTACCAGTCCTGATGTGAGAATGCCCCACAAAGCAGTTCCTGTCTTGAGCTTCGTGGAATGAATTGCAAAGTTAAACTGGTTCATGGGTTTAAAATGCCTGTAATCCAGTGAGATTCACTCTCCAGTTCCAGGCGGAAATAGTGTGTAGGTGGCTTATAAAACTTCCTTTCTACAGTGACCCCAAATCTAAGCAAATGGTCAGAATCATTTGTGTTGTTTCAAAGGCTCGATTGTTACTCAGGCCAACTAGTTAGCCATGAAAAAAACTCTATTCAATTCTTCAATCTATGACTTGGCTAAGATAAACATGGTAAAAAATTGTGATTGTTTACTTAAATTCTCTTTCTGCTGAGAGAAACTGTAATGCCACTTTTCAGTGTATTAATTTCTTATGGTTTTTAAATCCTATGCCTTTTTTTTAAATCCCGGTGCTAATAACTACATTTTGCTCCCAGATATGTACACAGGTGATAGGTTTTCTTTATAGGAATTCCAAAACAGGTGGAGAAAATCCTGGTCCCAGGGAAGTTAACAGGAGTGTTTTGAGTCTGTGACCAGCAGGGCAGTCAATCCCCTGTAGGAACAATGTCCATTCCAGTATCAGCAGAGATACCAACTCCAGCCCCAACTGAGGTGAGAAAATAAACCCTTTAACTTGCTTAAGGAAGTTTTCGGTTACATGATGGTAAATCCCTGGCGAATACAACCTTTGAAATGTTCTAGTTGTATTAGGAGAGGCCACATTAGTCTGCACCCCAACACAGCCCCAGGATGTGGCTGTTGCTGTGTATGTGCATGTGCCTGTTGCTGTGTATGTGCATGTGCCTGTGTCCAGTAACACATCTCCTCACACTGTTGTTTGCTGATACAGCAGAATACAAGATATAAAATACCCACGTAACACTGCTACTACAATGTTAACTGCCTGTATTGTAGTGCCAGCAGCTAGAACAATGACTTCCTAATAGAAGTATTTGACTGACAAGTGCTTAATGGACAATACCCCATGAGGCTTAAAAACAAGCTAGACAAGGCAGGGAAACAAAGAGTAGAAGACTGAGAAAGAGGAATTGATTCCTTGATGGCCACTCAGCAGAGAGCTGCAAAAATCAGGACTGGACAAGACAGGTGAGAGAATTAACTCAGCCACCTACTGTTTCCCAACAAATATTAATCACTCAAATGCCAGAAGCTCATTTATTAAGTTACAGGGCCCTTCAGCTTCGGTCAATAGTCATTCCATTTCAACCTGGAGTGTACCTACCAAACACACATAAGCCCCATGGAAGTGTTCTTTGAAACGCAAAGCATTGGCTGAAGCTCCATGTTTACCTTTTCAAGCCATGTAAACCTGAGAATAAATCCACCTGTTGCTCTGTCTTCATGAGGTCACAAAAAACCCTCCCTTCTATTTGCAAACAGCTTAGTGGCTACCAAAGAGCAGCCACCAATAAACTTATTCCAAACAAAGATTAAATCCTGATTAATCACTGAGAAATGTTAAACCTAAGGAAAGTGCTAGCCACTGAAAAGTGAGATTTTTCTGTAGTAATTTATTGCAACCCTCCATGCTGGGGCTATTTAGAATTGGACAAAAGAGGATTTAAAAAATTGGGAAAAGTAAAGTGGAAGGCTAGAAAAATGAAGAAAGAAAATAATACAGAACAACAAGATAGACAAGGAATCAGGAAAGATAACAATAATGACATAATCCAACAAAGTATATATTTAGGTGATAACCTGGGAATGGGAAGAAAGGAATAAAATCCAACTCTATGTAAAGTGAGGTGTGAATAAGTAATTTGAAAAGATCTGAACTCTATCCTGTTTTGGGGTGTTCTGGTTTGTTTTAATTAACAGTGTATCTAACTTCCAAAGTCCCGCTGGAGATATGAGGGCACAAAGCTTCCTCTGGGCTAAAATCTTCTGGTTTGAGGGAGTGAAAATGAATCCAAGGAAGTGGACATTGAAAGAAGAAAGATCTTCTTCCCAAATTCTCAAGGCAAAGCCAAGCTTCTCAGTAGGCAACAGCCTGGATGGAAACTTTTTGACCCGGCCTGGCCCTAACCAGACCTAGGTACAAAGTTCTCTTCTCTCCCCGCTCAAACTTCAGAAATGCTGCCTTTAACAAATTATCAGTAATATAAACCAACATAGATTTTAATGAAAATCCAAAACAACTGTCACACTAGTCTATCAGGCTTGAGCTAAACATTTTACGTAATAGAATTATGTTTCTTGATCTTATTATTTGATCAGAATTAAATTATTTAAAGTTTAAAAAAAAAGTGCCAACTAAATGAAAGGGAAAAAATGACCCAACACAAGAGTGTGATCCCTGTATTGATAAAGCACCATGAGCTGAGTTCTGGGTCTTTTTGGTAAAAGAAGTTCTATGAGCAACCCTTAGAGCTTCCCCACTGTAAATAGAACTGTTGGTGAGCAACATAATATAATGTGTTTGCAAAGCCACTGAGACTTGGATTTACTCCACTCCTGCTATATCAGTAAGAGTTTGAAAAGTAAATTCAATAGAAGAAAAGGTAAACTGCAGAGTCCCGGGGTTTTTCCAGTATGATTTCCTAAATAAGACTTGTTAACACTGCAGGGACATGTATGGGATGATGTTTACTGGAGCAGTTGCAGTGAGGATCTTTGTTATGATTTGACCATAATGATAAACACATCTGTCTTAGGCAGGGACTGTTATTCAAAGATTAGAGAATTATGCCTTTTGCTTGAAGCATTTGCTCTAATGATGTGTTTTACTCTGACTTTTTCTACTTTCAATAAGGCAAGATCAGGAAGGGGAGAGGGAGAGACAGAAAGAGAGGAGGGAGAAGAAGAAGAAAAATAGATAGGATGAAAGAGAAAGCAAGAAAATACTAAAGAGAAAAAGAAAGACAAAAGAAAGAAAAGGAAGAAAGGAAAAGGAAAGAAGGCAAGCAAAGCAAGCAGCTGGTGCTGAAAGTGAGCAAGACTCTTTCTCTCTCATTTTCTTCTGTCTTTTAATAAATCATTGTAGCAGCTTTGTGACAGGTCTCTGTTATCCATAATGCCCAAGCAAACAGCTTTTCTTTCAGCCTCTATTCAGTTGGCTGCCAGGGAAGCAGGACTGCAGGCAGGAAACTTCAGTGGCTCAGCCTGCTCTGCTGTAATTCAATTAGAAAAGCAAGCATGAAGTCAATATTCATTGCGCCCGGCCAGAGCAGCACAACACAATGAAATGATAATGAGAAAGTTCACAAAGGAGACGGGCTTAATGATAAGTTTTTAAAGAGGTGCTGCAGCGGGTGACCCTCTGTACAACGGGCAAACACACACGGGCATATGGGTCTTTACCCTCAGGGATTTGCTCTCATCCCTCACCATCTGTATCCAGGGCAGACGGCTGATTGTGAGTCCAAGGGAATCTCGTGATATACTGTCTTAGGTCGCCCTATTCAGCTATTTTGCATCTCTGAAGGGAAAGAAGACATGTTTCTTAAACACCCAGGCCCCAAAGGAACGCACACAACTTGCTGGATCACAGGCAAGGCAGTTTCAAGTGACACGGAGCTGTGACTCCCAAGCCCGGAGGGGATGTGGAGCCTGTGGGGCACAGACCAAGGAAACCATGAGAGAGAACTTCCAGCACTTTGTGGAAGTGCAGAAAACGAAGAACTGCGTCCTTGTGCTTTCAGAGCAAGGCAGCCCTCGCTCCTACAACCGTGAGAACTTGGAGCATTTGTGCTTTAAACTGAGCAGTACTGGGTAGATGCTGGACCCAATTCTGCAGCTCCCTCTCGAAGGGATCTCCCACTGGAGAAGGTCTCCACAGGATTTCCTTTCTTCTCCTTTTAGCACTTTGCTGGTGACAATAAAATATGTAGTTATTTATTTTGTAAACATCAGTGTATTTGGTTTTAAAAATAATGAATGATTGAAGTTAGTAATTAAAAAAACAGCACTGTGTGTACAAGCCCAGAGCTGCCTTGTTCTAATTTTGCTTTGGGATTCAATATTCTATATATTACTGAATTTGTTCTTTGTAAAATTACTTCTACAGTAAAGCCCAAGGCCCCTCACAAAGAGAATTGAGTTTTTTTCTTTTTGGTGCCACACAGAAAGAACCAGTGGCCCCAACTCTAAGCAGGCAAACATGACAAACACAAAGTTTTTCTTTTCCTCTCCTTTAACAAAAGGGAAATAGGGCACACAGGGCTTATATAAGTTCCCTGAGGTCACACAGGATGTCAGTGACAGAGTCACAAATTGAATTCAGATTCCCAGGCTCTCGGTCCCAGTTCGTGTCATGTTGTAGTTCAGGGCACTCCAAACTTTTAATGTAATTTTCAGAAATATGTTGTTATTTCCCTAAATTAATCTCTCAGCCTATGTTATATTAACATTCCACATATCCCCACCATTGGTATTGGCCACTTAATATGCTGGTAAATAATTAATACAAGTCAACAGGAGGATATTTTCTCAAAATCGGGAGGTATTTTTCAACATTGCTGATGACAACAGCCCATTTTTTACTTCAGAGCCCAACAAAAAGGAAGTAAATTTTGCCATTCTTCCTGAATCAAAAAGCCTTCAACTGCTAATAATAGAAGTGGGTGGTGAATTGCTTCATCTGCAGTAGGAAGCTGTTCATGTCCTATTAGGCCAGTTCTTCAGCTGCTACAAAACCCACAGAGCTCCACTGGAGGTAATTTGGATTTGCCAAGTCACACTATTTGTGTATTTGTGCTTCACTGCCCACTGAACTTCTTCAGACTGACCCAATCTCTGCACCTCAAAGGGAGAATTGAGCACTCCCCACAACTGGAGCTGTCCCCAGGGATGTAACAGGTAGGACAGGTTGGCTGGATGCCTCTTTACATCCATCAGTCCTCTCCAGAAATCCCCTCTGGAGAAAAGCAGAGGTAAACTCCACAAGTGGCAAGCCTGTCTCAACAAGCCACGCCAATGTCCTGGCCTAAACGAGCTGCTTTCTTCTGACACTGACCAAGAGATGAGGAAAAAGGGAAGAGTTTTATCTCTAAAGCTGCACACACTTATAGCTGCTTCTGCTGCACACAGTTCTCAGAAATTTTCTTGCCCTAACTGCATTTCGTTGGCTTTTGCAAGTGTTTTGAAGGATTACAGAACGTAAAATCCTTCCCCTGGCAGAAGAGATCAGATGTTGAATGGATACACTTAATATCTAGAAGAAATTATGCCAACAAAGGGCCAAAGGGCCAGAACCCAGGATTTTTTTCCTTTTGGTTAATTAATTTCCAGTGCAACTTTCTAAGAGACTAGAGAAAAAGGGGTAAGATAGCCACAGTATTTGTGTTCATTACTATTATATAAAAGGCCAGATGATAATAAGAAGTACTAGTCCCTTTAGGTGTCAATACATAATTATATTCTCTCTACATTTTCACAAATGGGGCCTGTAAGCCCCAATTTTCACAACAAATGCAAATTTTGGGTACTTTCCAAAGGCACAATATGCAAGATGATGTCCTCGCTTCTCAAAACAACTGGAGGTCAAATGTTCCCATGTAACTCCTGTATGTAGCTGTCAAAAGTGATCACAAAAACTTCCCCTTTCTTATTTTAGAGGCAGCACTCTCACTCTTATGTAACGAAGGCAAAATCTGTTGAGGTCAGGGATTCAGAGACAGCAGCTTCACCCACAAACAGCCTTGGCCTCTCAGTGACAGGCTCTGGGAAGTTCACAAGACACTGTAGGTATCTATGTCCCTTCAGTTATCACTCGTTCGCGTCAGGGCCCACAATCCTGTTTTATGCGCTGTGCTCTGATGGAGGTGTTGTCTGCACAATATCCTCAGCTGAGGATTGGGTTTTGCTGGAGACATTAATGCACGTAATTGGCACATGCTTTTCTGGAGTATTTCTATCACCTTTCAAAGATAGAGACAATCAAATCTCTCCTCCACTCATCAAGGAAATGTTTAAAGCATCAAGTGGGGAATTCCAGGCCAGCTTATAGGTGGTACTTGCTTTGCAATTTCTCAAGAAGCAAGGTAACATGGGACAAGGACTGTCACAGTGTTTATTTTGAGTTCCCTGGTGAGAAAAACATTTTACACTTGTCCCGTATGGTCGAAGCCTCCCTCCCCTCCTGGGGACCCAAGTTATCTCTGCTATTCATGAAGCTACTGTTACTTGACCCATCCCCACTGAACACACATCTCAGAGGGGCACTGAAGTCAGTTATCCCAATCCAGGCTCTAACTTCCACAAGCATAACGTAAAATCAAGGTCTTTTCTCCACTTAGGTCATAGTGCTCATTGGAGATGAGCTCAAAACTCATAAGCTCAACACAAAGAAAAGTACTTGGTAAAGATGAAAACCCTCCTCAAAGTCTGCACCTCTCTAGTTCCTGTCATGTTGTTTTCAGGCCAGAACAAGGCCATTTCAAAATGGAAGAATTGAGAAAAATACACTCAAAAGGGAAAAGGTGGTCCTGTAATTAAGTGATTAGCCTGAGCAGGGTTTAACTTCAAACACTGACAGACATAAGGCTGCTTTGTATTGATGGGCAGGTGGAGCAATGAGCTCTTCACTGTGCCATTTGAGGAATAAATGAGAGTTGAGAACACTTTTCTCCCATGCCTTGTTTTGACTGTCAGTGTTCAGAAGCAGTTGGGTTTTGTTTGATCAGAAAGCAGTTTGCACAACAGCCTTCTCATCTTCTGAGAGATCACTGTGCTGTAATACGCCTCTTATTTGAGCACTGCAGAACACACCCAGGTGACAAGGAATGTGATGCACCTCTATGCCCTGTGCATCCTTCCAGGAAAAAGGATTGAATTTGGAGGTGGAGACACAGATAATCTAGACACAGATTATAGTCAAAGACCTACAAAATTGCCTGTTGAAGTCAATCCAGTAGAGAAATTACAACAACACAGAATGCAGAGTCTATTTATGTTATTAATAATAAAGGTACCGCAACCAGTGAGCCCAGAGCTATGCAGTTACAAGGAGACATGCAGTGTACACAAGCAGGAATCCTTATCAGATTGTTTGGTCTATCTTTTCCATTTAAAAGTGATGCTTAAACTCTGTTTATAGACAAAAGAACTGATCAATGAACCTGTCATATGGTCATGAGTAACAGGGAAAAAATTAATCAGGTGATGAAAATATTGCTGTTTCACCATTTGAGGAATAAGTTGAAAATATTTCAAAAATATTTGTCAAAACTTTGGGACATGCATCAGCAAAGTCAAGTGTTACAGCTTTAACAATATCTCAAAAGCAAACAAAGAAAAGATATTTGGAAATGAGATTTTCTGAAGGTAAAACCGCTAGAAAAAAACAAAAGCAAAGATTTACTATTATTTAAGCTTTTCAGCTGCTCCCTAAGAAAATAAACTTGGAGTTAAACAAAAACTTGACTGTTTTTCTACAAAATAAATAACAGTAACTTTATACCTACTAAACAGGAATCAGCTGTATAAACAGTTTACCTGCCTCTGACAGCATCAACTATAGAAAGAATTTCTGGGCAACTGTATTCAAAGAAGGAATAGCCCAAGTTATGGTAATCATTGTAATTCAATGTATAATAAATGTGAAGGAGTAAGTAGGAGGAAAAATAGTTTAAAAATTAGTCACCTTGATTAAACACCTTCATATTTTATATTTGAAAAAGGTTACAATGGCCACACATTTATTCTGCTTGTCACTTTAAGCTTGTCCAATAGTTGCCATCACAAGCCTTTGATTCAAAATTTGACTGCCTGTAACCAGGTGATCTCAGTTCATTAATTTCTGAACCTTGGGTAGCTGGTTTTCCACATTCATTCCCTTCTCCCACAGACAGATATTATACGCAATCTGAAAGTGGTTTGCAGCTTGGAAACAAACCCCTATTTCTCCGTCATGTAGCCCCCTGGATTCTTGGATTAATTTCCATAAGCTAAATCTGAAGAGCTCACAGGCCTCACATCAAGCAAGCAAGGGAAGAAGGGAGGGAAGAAGAGAAAAAAATTTAATCAATCATATTCATAATATCATTCTCTGCAAACTTGAACTCTAGCAACTCAGTGATCAAACGATTTGCAGTTGTGAACACTAAGAAATGGGAGCCTTTGAATTATGTCAGCATGGCAGAAACGACTCTCCCCCTTACCCTCATCCTTCCCACCAGCTCAGCATATGTAAACTTTTAGGTAGGGCATGTTCAAGTCGTTCCCACAATATATAACTGGAAAATGTATGCTGCTGCTGCGGAACAGAGGCATGTGGAATAAATACTTTATGTGCTCAAGAGCTCAGAAATAGATTGTAGGCTGCATGTGTATGACACACTCGTGACAGCACAGCTAGATCCATCAGGTGCATGAAGAGAAATGATCCTGATGGACACAGCTGGCTTTCAGAAGCTGCCCCTGCAGCCTTATTTATAGCAGCCAACCCTCCCGTGCTCTGGTTCAGCTCTTGACAAAAGGATATATGACCATCTTTGCTAATGGGGCTGCAGCTACAGTAGGAGCACGTCAGCTGTGCAGCACATGAGATTTGCAACTGATAGAAATCACCCAGCACAAATCTGGCATGAGATCTAGGGATAGAGGCTGGATGTTCAGGGATTACATCCATTACTCTCTAAGGCAGAATTCTCTGAAGAATGAGAAGGGCTTGACTCTACCTTGCCCCAGATTTTGTGCTGTCATCCTCACCAAAGCAACCAAGATGAAAAACATTCTCCCTTCCGTCTCGGATACTGGTAGGCTTCACACTGCTTTGAGAACAGCTTTGCTTTGTAACCTCGAAATAACCAACCTGAATCCTCTCAATACAATTTCACCTTTATCACACCCATAGTCACTCTTCTTTTAGAGGATTTGCAATAGGAGCTGAATGCTGAATTCCGCTTCATGCTTCTTTGGACCAGATCCTCAGCTAGTACAAACTAACTTAACACCCCTAGATGTCACAAAATCTTCCCACATTTATACCAGCTGAAGATCCAGGCACTGTTTGCCAATAACAGTGTTGCTCCACAGTAATACTATTTCTGGTCCAAGTAATTCCTAACGTTATGGTAATTTACAACACTACCAGGCACAAAAAGGAGAGAGTAACCACCAGAAACAAATGTTCTTTTTTGATTCTCTGCACACGAGCATGTAGCTAATATATGGTCAACAGAAAAAAATATCCTGTAATTATCTTAGCCTGCTGCTTCGGGGCAGACTTCACTGTTCACTTCCCTCAGATGCTCTCCTGACTCCTTCCTTACACCCTGAGCACTGTCACTTTGCTGTCAGCTTTACAGTATCAGGCGTGTGATCTCACCGTGGGTGCCCTGCTCAGTGTCATTTAAACTGGCCAGTCTGCAAGGCCACCAAGGTCAAGGAACTATCAGGAGTAAGGTTTCTTAAGTGCAACGTGTGAGACACCATCTGACACTGTTTATAGATAGACTTAGCCTCTTATTGACCACAAGATAGAAGTTAAAAGCATTGCTTTGGGAGTTCAAATGTGTTAACCTCTGAAGTGATGTTTGAATTAGGGTTATAAAGGGCCTAAAGTTTTGATCAGAGGCTTGGAGAATAAAAAGGATTTGGAAAAATTTTAGAGCAGGATCAGAGTAGCTACACTGACTGTGCCAACTACTATATTATTGTTGATTTAATTGAGTCCATCTATCAGGTCTGTGCATTATGTGATCCAGTTCCAAAGATGTTTCCCTGCTGCAGCTGACAAAATACAGACTATACACTTCAAATGCAGCTGTCGGTCTTTAAAACAGGCAGTTACAAAACCAGTTGGCTGCTCCAGCAATCAATAATGGGAAGGGCAGTGTTCGTTGGACTAACTCCCAAACAATTAAATACTTGCCAGCGTAAAGCAAAAAACGAGGCAAGACCACGCCAAGAGCTTGTTCACTGTTTGGCAACTCACAGGATTACAAACACTGATGGTTTAATAGTTGGGGAAAACTAACAAAGCTGGAACAGCAAAAGCATTTTCAGAGAAGTTTCCTGATGAACACACCGAAGAGGTAACAAATACACCTTCCCTTGAATTGTATCCACATGGCACCTGGAATTCCTGATGCAGTTTTCCTGGAAGCTGACTCACAGAGGAGGAGGTTGGATACCTGTCATGGACTGCACTCACAGACTATGAAGACGCCACATCTCTTTCAGCAAAAGAAGAAATGCCTCTTACCCAGAGAGGAGGCACCTACCACCTTAAATATTTTGGAACACTGGCCCTGAATTGGGAATGAACAATCCAGCTCAGCCCTGAGAACAAGGGAAGGAAAGTGCAATGTCAGGGTGCAGCAGGGGCCAGTTACTCCCTAAGTGACCAGGAGCTGAGCCAGGGGACAGGTCAGAGAGCTGAGCAGCGCAGATCCAGGGTGACAGCCCAGGGGCAGCCCAGAGCCCAGACCCCCAGCCAAATTCACAGAGAGCTGAGACCAAGCCAGGCCATTAGACAGCAGGTAAGGCCTGGCACAGCAGGGCCCGTGGCCACGGAGGGCAGGGCTGTGACAGAGCATCCTATGGTGTCACAGGGATGAGTGACATCCCCAGCATGACTGACCTGCAGCCCTGAGCCATGCACAGGAATGTGAGTGGAAGCCCCAGGAAAGGCAGGCAGGGCCAAGAAGGCCACTTTTTCCTTAAGAATTTCACCATTTTTCAATATGAAATTATCTCTCTTCCCATGCCTTTGTTTTGCCAGAAGAGTGTTGAACATGTTGACACTTTGAGCACTGTTAATTTCTCCCCACTTGCGATCTGTCTTATCAATACAGAAAAGAGAGAGAAAAAGTACCAAAACTGCAGAGAAGGAGTGATAGAAAGGTCTGTGCTCTGCGCTGCTTCAATGGCTATGCTTGAAAAGTATGAACTTCCTTTTACTCCTCCATAGTCTTGCTCTGTTACCCCTCTGTACCAAAATAGTAACTCTCGAATAAGCTTACTTTGATTTAGGGGAGGAAGGAGGGAGTTAATCAGGGGCTTAGAGGCAATCTCCCCTTCTCTATTAATGCCAGCTCATGTGTTCACTTTTTACCATGTAACATGCAGGTACACGGCTGTTAACCTCAACCTCTCTGTTCAGACAAGGGCTGGGCATATCCCTGCTCTGATCCAGGAAGGATTGAGAGGGATCTGCAGCCAAACTGTATAGATTATGCCTAGGAGATGTAGAGTCAGTCAGTGGTTGCTGTTCCTGTGGCCAGAAAGAGAGACCTCAACTGGCTTTACAGAATAGTCCTGAGAGAAACAGGCCCTGTGGGCCGTTCTTTCCCTGGACTTGAGCTGACAGCTACAGCCTTGCTGATTTTTATATTATTTCTCTGAAATATAACAAGAAATGCTATACACTCAGCTATTACTGCTGCTTGCTACTGTGGTGTACACTGATGTCACAGGATATGAGAGCCATGCTCACCTTTTCTCTGTCCATCAATTATCTGGGATAATAGTCTGTTCATACTTTAAAATCTCTCCACAGCACAGCTGAGGAAATGACAAAATACAGGTAGCTATTAACCTTGCCTCAAAGGTTATTTAGAGTGCTCCTGTTAGACACACACAAATGTCTGAGCTGGATTTACCTTCCAAGATATTTCTCTTTCAAAAGATGGTGCATGTACCTGGGACAAATCTTATAGCAAGCAAATTCTCTGTTGCCTAAATTAGAATGGAACAGGTTGGTTTCCCTACCTCTCCTTTGCACATTCTCTTTTTGTTTCCATTTATCTCTCTTTGTCTGGTTTTCTTGACTATGGTACATGAACTAACATGGGAGTAACTGGATATAGAAATACAGATATCTATTAGCTTTCATGCTTCTGGGAAAACATGGTGAAAACATGTGTGATTTCTAGGCATGTACCAGAGAAAGAGGAAACAAAGCAAAGTTATGTAGAAAGTGTCAGTCTCAATACTCCAAACTATCATTTCAGAGTGCTCAGAATATAGTTCCTTTTCTGTAATCATGCGATACAATGTGTGTCAACCTCTGTAGACCAGACCCCAAGTGGTTCAAGGCCAAGGCTGTGCTACCCTCCCATCTGGCACTCAGCTATCAGGAACAGAACTGTCCCAGGCAGGATGTGTAAACAAACTGCCAAAATACAATCATCTGTAGCACCAAAGTCTCAGTGTAGGCAATAACCTCTGATTAATGAAAGAAAAAACTGATGTCAGCCCAGTTAGGCAGTCCAAGACTTAGAGAAGGCACCTTAGGTATATCCCAAATAAAATCCCAGACAACAGTAAAGGAGGAGGGCAGTGACAGGGTCTTGCAGCTGTTCAGGTGAGGCGTGTGAGAAGCATGGCCTGCCTAAGGAACAAACTCACTAGAACATGAACCCAGTGTTACCAAGGCATCTTCCTTTTTTTCCACTCTTAATTTTTACTCAGAGGAAAAGGAAATGCTGTCAGAAAATCGTTAGGACATAATATTTTGTAGCAGAAGATCCAAAATTTTACTCAGTGCTTTATAAGGTAATGCAATGATTTGCCATGCAGTGTAATTCAAACTGCTTGCTGGCAAACAGTCTCACTGAAACCCTGGGAAAACCAGACCAACACTATGTGCCCTGCAATAGAAAATCAAAACATAGTCCTAGAGGCTAATTCTGACCCCAAAAGCTTTTTTGAGCTCTTTCACAATACTAATACTTTTTTCTAAGTCAGGACCATTTTAGATGGAGGTACAACCTGATCCACAGTTTGCAGTTATTCAGAGGACTTGCAATATCTCACTGACATTAGAACTGATACTTTGTCTGAGTGTTCCATCCTAGCAGGAATCAGCAAATATTTAGAAGAGAAACCTCAGATTCTAATCATCACCCATTTGCAGAAATTATGTTTAGAAAGGGGAAAGAAAGTTTGTTCTTGAAAATTCAAAAAAGTGCAATCTTGAGACTTTCCGTATTTTAAGAGTGGACTACAACATCAGTTGTTTGACTTAAGGTAATATTTTAACCAGAAAGCACAAGAAAAGAAACATCCTAATTGACTGAAAATCCAGCTGTGGACTTAAAATAGAACTTTTAAAAGTCACATTTTTCACGTTACTAAGTTCAGCACTGTCTAGTCTTTGAAGAAATGGATTGGCTCGGCAGAGCCGGAGTGCTCAGCATTCACACGGGAACTCTCTTCTGCTGTCAACTGGCCCACAAGCCTGGCTGTGAGACTGACCATGTTCTGGTCAGTCTCAACATTGAACATCTCTGCTAGGACCACCTTTGTGATGGAAGCAGAGGTTTGGAGATGGAGCTTTTTAATCTTCTTGTGGATTCTTAGTTCTGCTTAAAAATGACTTTGCTTTTACCAGAGAGATTTTCAAAGCTGAGGAAAGAGTCTGTGAGCTGGATCCACTGCATTTTAGTAGTTATTAAACTCTCTCTTCCTAAAGGCCCAGTCTAACTCTTAATTAAATAAACAGCAAAGCTCCCATTGCATGCTAGAAAGGCAGGATCCAGTTCCATCTGCTTAGGGTTCTTCCCAGGAATGCTCCTAACTGAATGAGACAGCAACAGATAGAAATCAAAGTGGAGCAAAATGTTTGAAATTATTGCCTCTAGCATAAAGACTAATCTGTGCCACGTTTTCCACTATCATTCCCTTAATGGAAACTCCAAAAACCATACCCACTGTCTGTTACATTGGCATTCCTTACTCACACCAGCCACCACATTCGTTGATGTCCATGTAACACCCACCTCGTAACTACATATATTAAAATCCTGCCGTGCCAAGTGTTTCAGGGATCCAGAAATGAGTCCCTGCTAGCACTAACTTTTCCATCCTCAAGGCCTTTTACCCTACCCACTGAACTCTCCCCCTGTTTCCCTGCTGCCTCATGACTCACTGCTGAACCATTCTGCCTGTGCAATGCAACAAACCAATCTCTAGCTGTGGAGTCCCAAAACCCTCCTCACTCAAAAGCGGCACAGTAGAAGTGTTCTGCAATTCAGCTGAACTTTGCAGGGCCTCTGGCTTCTCTTAGAACCAACAGTCACTGGAGAAAATGCTGATTTGGTGAAATCAAGGCATTCCACAGAATCATTGTTACTTCTATTTTTCTTTATGAAAGAAAAAGAAAAAAGAGGAAGAAGAAATATTTCAACCTGAAACCTCTTTCGTTTCCTGACAGCTCATCTATCCAGCACACTGACAGCTCATCAGGTGGAGAGAGGCATCCAGCATCTGCAGTTTATTACCCAGATGGAGCCAGGGGACCTCAGGCTTCCAGCTGATCACTGGAAAGCTCTGTAGGAAGACAGTATTTATCTCAATTTAGAAACTTCACAGGGACAGGGCTCTATAGGCAGTGAAAAATCGATGCAGCTTGACAGAAATTAGCAAATGCCAGGGCATTTGCAGAAGATGGAGATTTGGCCCTTTTTTTGTAATATTTGATTAAAAGAGACATCCACATCCCAAACACTGCACTGCCAAAGTTGAACATCAACTGCACGAACAGCTATGTGGCAGGATGTGGAAAACTAATTTGTGTTAATGATTTTCTGCTCTGATCAATATTCTACAGCATCCCCACGAACAAGTTAGTGTTTCACAGAAGATAACACAGTGGAAGCAACAAGTGTGGAATCCCCAGGGCACTGCCAGGTTCCATACTGCCACAGTCCCCTCCTCCAAGCATTTGGAGGGCTGCCTGAAGAAAAAACAATAATAACTGCACAAAACATATGCTGAAGAATCACACTGTTCTATGAAATGGAGCATCTGATCACATGGGGTCTTGCTCCTTGGAAGATGAGAGAGGCAAAGAACTCCAGTGAATCTCTTCAATCAGCTTATGGCTGCTTATATCACATAAGGACATGATGTATGTCTGGCTCTCATTTGGTAGTTTTAAAAGATATAATGGTGCATAAAGCCCATGATTAAAGTCATTGCAAGATATTTAATAAATGTATGCTCTCTTTATAAATCATAAGTTTACTATGTGACCTAAACCTGGCTATGTTTTATAATCATTTTTTATTCAGTTGCCTGGAAAATCAACTGGCAATGGTTCCCTGATTGTCTGCCTGTACAACTAGAAGGTTTTCAAGGATTTCTCTTATTCTAGTCTTTCTGCCTGCCTTCACTGAAATTCTGTGATGCTTTGCTGATAAGCCAGAAAAGCCTCCACCTTGAGCAGCCTGTCCTATCTGTGATTACAAACCTGTGTTCCTCTCTCCACTGGGTCTTCACCAAGACACCCGCTCACGGGGTGAAAGTGCCAAACCCGAGCCCACAGTGACCACAGATCTGTACAGACATCCTCTGCTTGCCTATCAATCACGTCTGACTTTTCTCATTCATTTTCCAAGTCCCACAAACCTCTTCTGGGTGTCTGATCTGTTGGTCTGTACCTCCTTATTTTAAGAGGTCTGGCAGAGAATAAAGAATAACAGAGGCACAGTTGACTAGCATGAGTGTGGAAAATACCTTTGGCACTGTAAAAAGCAGCTGTTAAAATGAATATATTTAACAAAACCTTATCTCTCTTGATGGCATAAAATGCTAAGCACTTTATCCCAAAGGTTTTCTCTGCTCTCATTGTTTTTTCTGGATCAATTTTCAGTTCTGCTATTTAAAGATGTTTTCAAACTGTTTCTATCTGTAAAGTCCCACATAATTTTTCTTCCTGAAGACAAGAAGCATCGCACTCCAGAAACTTCCTCTGCTTGTAGACTGTTGGAAATTGGAAAGGGTTAAATATCTTTATTATATCTTTAAATATCTGGGCAGTGGGGATTGTCCAGCACAGGCCCAAGAAGTCAGCAAAACCCAGTCTTTTTTTCCTTTTACACAGGCAATACAGGAAGAGACTGATAATTAGAAGAACAACAATGAAGTTACTCTCACAGTCCAGGAATAGAGAAGCTTCTGAAGGTAATTATAATTAAAAGTTCAGAGCCCAAGTTCTAAATTCTGAAACTGAAAGACAGTTGGGGGAGAAGGGACATCTGTTCCTGGAACAAAAGGCCAAGAGGGACAGGATGGGGGGAGTTCAGCTTGTTGCAGCTCCCCCTGAGCTGCGACATAAGTTTGTTTTAGCCTGATATGATCGTTAGCTCTCTTTGGAAAATGCATTTGACACTGTGCTTGTTCTACTTACTGTCACTACTAAACTGTTTTTATTCCTCTGCAGAGAAAGCTCAGTCACTGCATCTGCCTACTCCTTCTCCCATCTCCTCCCCTCCCCTCTGACCCTCAGAGCCGAGACATGAAGTTACATTTCTCTATTTCTTCCATCAGCTATTGTGGTATGAGAGTTCCACTAAGACATGGGCACGTTCCAAAAATAACATGCGAATAAGGACTTCTGTGTTTTTAAGACCTGACCCAAAATATTTATTTATCCAGAAGTTGAAATTCTCACGAGCAATGGGTGAAATTCTGAGGAGAGATCTGCAGCAGGCCTGGACATAACACTGAATCTCAGGGCAACAAGTGCTTTAATAGAGGCAATGAAAGCTAAGCCATAAACTGTCAGCAGAAATCTATATATTAACATAATTTCATAACTTGCATCAGTTATTTTTGTATTAGAAAGAAGTGAGAATGAAAGCACAGGTACACTTAAATAATAATAGTGATTCCTATAAATCCTGGAATGACTTGCTACTGACAGTGCAGCAATGGATTGCTTATGGCAAACAGGAGATCCACAGTTTCCCAGGAGGCTTATTCCCCCACTGCAGGATACAAATAATTCTTATTGACTTCAGTGCCTTTCCTGCCGTGAAGCCCTAGGAATTTATTGGCTTCAGTGGGAGCTATGAATAACTTGCATGAGGAAAATGAAACCCTAAAGAAACAAATTAAGAATGACTGTCTATTCCTTAAATCTATTTCAAATATTTCTCTCTATGTCAACTGGAAAAAAAAAACCAACCCTCAGCATCAGCTCAGACATCCCAAGCTATAGAAACTAAAAATTCCAGCAACATTAATAAACAAATGTATATGGTCAGTGTAGAGCAGAAGTAGCAACAAAAGCCATAAGAAGCTGAAAGATTTCTCGTGGAAGAAGCATTTGTCTCTTGGGGAGATCTCACCAGCTAACAACCAAGATGCCTTCACCCTGTTGATGTGACAGGATTCCCCCTTTAACACTGTGTAGTCATCTCACTGTACCTGTGTGCTTTGTTTCATTTACCACTGAAGAGCAAATACATTTAAAAATCAACTCAAATAATAGGCTCTATTTTTTGGTAGTTGTGTGCTTAAATTCCCACCCTGACCATCTATATCACTTGTCTCACAGTATTTTTGGTGCAGAAGAGCAGAAGGAAGAAATGTTCTTTGAGGACTGTATTTGGAGAAAGTTCATGGCTGTAGAGGAGACATAAGGGCTAATATTTAACCTGGACAACCAGCAGATGGACAATCACAGTGCTGCTGGCCTACCTAGTCAGGCAGATCACATTCCCACAGCAGGAAAGTGTTCTCCAGAAACCAGTGAAATGTGCATGTTTGGAAGCCCAGTGAGTGAGCACAGGACTGCTGTGCAGTTCTTACCACCTTCTCGCAGACATCGAGCTGGGACAACTCTCAGGGACAGAACTCTCTGCCACAGGATCTGTTCCAGTGTAGCAAGTGGTAGGGCAGGAGACCTTGTTGCAATCTGCACTGGTGTGGCAGCACTGAAGGAATCACCCCTGGAAAGAGGAATTAATAAATTACTCTCAGTCGTCCTGGGAAGTCCCCCACTGATGTCAGTGAAACTTCAGGCATAGGTGAGGGAACAAACTCCAAAAGGCACAGCTTTTCAATGGGAGGAACACAAGACTATAAGCCCTGTGTTTGCTAGGATTGGTTTGCCTTTGCTGTTGAAGAAAATGTGGACAGCCTGTATGACTAAGTAATACAGGCTCTGCTGGAAGGGGATGAAGAAAATGTGTAGTTTAGTAAAGGAAGCAGGGAAAAAAAGAGAGGCTTCATTCTCTATTTGCCTTTTTTGTTGTTGTTGTTTAAAAAACAAAACAAAACAAAACAAAACAAAACACCTGCCATTCAGTCATTCCCTGAAGTTCAAAAAGAAAGTATCCTTCCAGAGTATTTTCATGGGCCCTGGGGCCAGGCAGTTGCTAATCTGGATGAGTCAAGAGCATCCACTAACGAGGAAACAACAGCAGGAAGCATGGAAATCATCTCAGACTTCCCTTGGCTTTACTGACTTAATAAGGAGACCCCACCTACACATTTAATGGGGTCAGAGCCATAACCCGAGGCTATAGGGTATACAGATTGCTGATCATTCCCGTACAGTAAGGAGGTACATTTCTAGTTAAACTCACAAACAACGCTGAATAGCTACAGGAGATTAACAGGACCTCCCACTTCATGGAAACAGTGACTGTTTACATAATACATAATGACAGTAAATCATAACAAATCCTAGGAGAAAACTCCAGTGAGAGATAAAACAACATGACCTCCTGATTTTTCTTCTTTTCTCAGTCTTACAAGGCTTGTCTTTATTCCCTCGTCCTGTAAGGATTTCTGCAAATGCTTAACTTTCACTACATCAGTAGGCCCACAGGTTTCAATTAGTCTAAGTAGGTGCCAAAAAAACAAAAGTGTGTGCATAAGAGAATGTCCTTTTTCCCCTTTGCTTATGCAATGCCTGATGTCGTAGGATTCCTGTCTACAGCTTGAGCTCCCTACCACTGTGGTATCAAAAATACAACACGTTCCACTTGGCAAGGTTAAACAATGAGCATTCTAAATTCAGAGCTGGTATTAAGTAGCACCATTATTGATCTCCATTATCGTGCTGAGCTGGACCAGCTGAGGAGCCGACCCTGCATAAGGTGGTGAGTAGTTTGCAAGATGCAAAGGAACTAAACAAACAAACTTTTCCTGGAAGAAAAGATTTGCAACGGAACAACTGGTTTCTGAAATTCATCTGACAGTTGAGTTTTATTCCTGAAGAATGTCCTGCATGAGAAATTCTCATGCTATCCTTTGCTATATTGTAATACAACATAGCTTTTGCAAGACAGACAGACTTCATTACTCTTCCCCTGGGAACTCCTCCATGTTCTTTTTGTGCATGTTCATGTGAGCAGATCCATAATTACTCAACCAGAACTCATTTGCTTAAAATGAACCCGCCCAGCTTTTATTCTGTGACAGGACACTCCTGTGAAAAAATTATGTATTTCCTGCAAAGACATCAGTGTCAAGGCAAGAAAAAAGAAAAATTAAAAAGGAAATGTGTTTCTCTTCATCGCTAACGTTTACTTGCGCTGCAGTTGCATCGGGAAGCCAACATGTCAGACTGAAAGCCAGTCTGCTAGGTGTGGTACCAACACGTGGAAAAACAGACATAATCTACTCCTGAAGCTTTCCATCAGAATGTGTCTGCATTACATTACATCACATCACAGGACTTTTAAGGAAAGGAATTCACAGAATCACAGCATGACCTGGGCTGGAAAGGACCTTAAGGATCATCTTGTTCCAACCCCCCTGCCATAGGCATGGACACCTTCTACTAGACCAGGTTGCTCAGAGCTCCATCCACCCTGGCCTTGAACACTTCCAGGGATGAGGCAACCACAGCCTTTCTGGGCAACCTGTGCCAGGCCCTCAGCACCCTCACAGACAAGAATTTTTTTCTAATATCCAATCTAAACCTACTCTCTGTCAGTTTGAAGCCATTGCCACTTGTCCTGCCACTCTGTGCTCTTGCAGTTGCGACAAGCTCCTGAGTTGCCTGTAGTAGATGTGTTGGTTCAAAAGGTCTGCCTGCATGGCCAGGGACTGCAGGAATGCAAACGCTTGTCAGTGCTGGAGGAGGTGATGCACATCCTGGGAGCACTGGCTGCATCCTTCTGCCAGCTTGAGGTGTCCCACACAGACAGGCTGGAGAGCCCTTCTGCGGAGCATCCACATCTGGGCACTGGTTGGGAGAGGGTTCTGGCTACTCTTTTCATGTTATGAGTGATTTAATTACCCAGCGCGGAAACAAAATTCAAAACAAGGACTCTCACATGTGAATTCACCACACCTCAGGGCTTGCCCAGCTACCATTCATGAGGCAGCTAAAAGATCTGGTGGAAAAGAACAGGCTTTAATGACCATGCGTCCTTGTGCTCTGGAGTGTGGGCTACAGCAACTAATAATAGATGAAGGTTTACATGTTTTTCTTGTGTTTCTGCTGGGGCTGCTGTGTCATTAATTCAGCTTGTGCCTGGCTACTTATGTTAAACATTCCCTTTGTGGCTTTCTCCAAATCTTAAATTCTGCATGTGACCACACGTAAATGTAAATGTGTATTTTTATGGTCCTGTAATCTCAGTGCTTTTAAATCCCAATTGCCTGAAGGCATACAGGGAGCTGAAGCAGAAAAGCCTGGTCAGTTTGTGATCATTTAGAGCCAGTTTATTTGCTCGCTCTTAGTGGATTCAGTTCCTGTGGACGTTTTTGCCTTTAGTGTAATGGAGTAAAGATAAGATCTAGGAACCTAATTAACCCTGCAGGGCCTGTGAATAAGGCTCATTAGAAAACAGTCAAACACATTTATGTTTAAATACCTTATTTACAGGAATTCATATCATATTTCTGAACAGCAGATATACATGCCACACATTCATACCTTTAACGACTGCAATCATTTCCTTAAATACAGCTGAAAAATCGACCAACTTGGAGCTCAAAGTTATCTTGGATTGTATGTGCAAATAGCCTATATTTTCAAAGAGTACCCAGAATAAATGAAAGCCCTGTCTGCAGGACACTGTAAGCTATAGTGTTCTTTCACCTGCACCCCAAAAGTAGTGCAAATGTTTCGCAAAACCAGTGTCATTGTAGCCCACATCCTGTCAGAACACACCACTCCGAAGCAAATCCTCTGGGGACTTTCCCATCTGTCCAAGGCGGTGACAATAAGATGCATGTGATCACAGGCATCTCTGGGGACTTCTGGGAAGACTTCATAAGGACACAGAGTAAGGTTATTAAAAGGCTCATTCTGAAGTTGCTTCGTGTCTCTGTAAATATCCTGGGTCAGACAGCAACAAATACAGCTTCTAGTACTCATGAAAATACATGTACTTATCATACA
Organism: Sclerurus mexicanus; assembly: GCA_013396755.1. Classification (NCBI taxonomy): domain Eukaryota; kingdom Metazoa; phylum Chordata; class Aves; order Passeriformes; family Furnariidae; genus Sclerurus; species Sclerurus mexicanus. The sequence continues at coordinate 569,814 of VWZF01002528.1, forward strand.
GGTTCCAGTTATCTGAGAACAAAAGTATCTTCACAAATTCTGAATTCTCCTCCTTTCCTGACCTTTCATTCCCTTTACCCTGCCCCTCAACACAGACAGAGCAGAAAAACTAAGCCAGAGAAATCTTTGGAAATACCTGATACGTTGGCGCATTACTGGGTGCAGCTCTTCTTATATGCTGTGTGCGTAGAAGCTTAAAAGCCAGAAAAATTAGTTATTCTTGTTTCTCATGACGTCTTGAAGGGCAGCCTTGATTCAGAATTAGGTCTCCTCAGTACTTAACTTTGTTGTAAGTGACTGCCTGACCAGTGAGTAGGATAAATGATGCCACTGGGACTGAAATGTATCTTAAAATTAATCATTTGCTTAATGATTTTCCTGGAGAAGAATGGGTTTAAATACAGATTTAAGGGCATTTTCTGCTGCAAGGCTTATGGGATTGAAGATCCCATCAGAGAGAGATTCTAAGCAAGACAGACCCACTTTGTGTCATAGATACTTTAAAATCATAGACATTATAAATTTAATGTATGTTAAATTCTATATCCAAACACAATTGTTAAAAGCAAATCTTTATGCTATAAGTTCTTCAGCAAAGGAATGAGTTTTGTCTGGGATTTATATGGCATTTAATACAAACATGAACCAGTGTAGGACTGGGGCAACTGTGCTTTAATGCTATACAAAAGAAAATCATTGTGGTTTTTAAAAAACCCTTAGCTTAAAGTTCTGCTTCAAAGGCCTGATATTAGTATTTTATTAGCCAGCTTAAAAGCGTGCTGTTTTAAAAAAGACAAAACCTCCACCGCTTCTATAAGTAGATCCATAATTTATACTGTGAATCACTTTGGCAAGAGGAAAATCCCAAATCAAGTTACTCTTCAACCTGAACTAATAAATCCTGTCTTGACATGAATTCTTTTTTCAGTGCTTCATTTTCAAGGAGTCATGCGGTGTTTTAATAATCAGTCTTGTTGCTTCCTCTACATCCTATTCACCAAAGTAGTGATAACTGCAAAAGCATCTCGGGCAACACACAGCAACTCAGATGCAGCACTGAGAAATAGCTCTGTGAAATCAGGTTTAATGAGATATCAAAATATTACATCTGCAAGTCTTGGCTGCTGGACAGTACTTTGGAAAGTAAAGCCAGTTTCCCTAGTCCAGATTAGTCAACATCATGTTCCTTGGTCTAACATTTCACAAAATATTTTCCCACATATGTCCGACTGCATTTTGAAGGGTGTAGCTGACAACATAAATGTGCCCTAAGGTGAAAATCCCAAAACATTTCCCTCCGGGATCTTTGTGTCTGGACATTACCAATGCAGATGTCTGTAATCAGGAGATGTCTATGGACCCACTAATTATTCCCTAGGCTTTTCCACTGGCAATAAAAACCCCATTTGTCCAGCTTGTTTGCAGAACTGCTCCCATTTCCACAGTGGTGGCATTAATTAGCAAAAACCTGTGAAAATTGTTGGAGTTTATAGGTTCAAAAAAAACCCCACTAAGCATTGCTCCTAAATATTCCTATAAATTCAACCATGGCAACAAGTCCTGAAAGTCCAACTCTCTCAGTTGGAGCAATTTTTCATGCTTGTAGCAATAAGTGGGAAATAATGGGGGTCTCAGATTCCCATTAGGAAAGTTGCTTCTGTGACCCCTTCATGCAGATGGATGGTGAATTTCTCAGATAATAAATCAAAGTTTCCCGATAGCTCAGTGGCATCTCTTGCTGAGGCCCGGAGAGCTGCTGGCTGCCTTCTATTCAAAGGCAGCAGGCCTCTGCCCTGCAGGAAGCTTTCCCTACAAATCCCTCCATCACCATCAGGAGATATTAGGGCCTCTATAAACTGCCCAGGCATTTTGGGGAACAGCCAGCATCCTGCTGGGAAATGGACACTTTTCAACTTCATTGACATCTGTCACACATACAAAGAATAGAAAAAAAGCCACATTATGACTTTCCCATCAGCGGGGCCAGTTAAGTCTTTGTTCCTAAAAGGTATTTAAAAGGTTCATCAGAGCTACCTTGCTTAATCATATCTATAGGAAGACAACCTTACCTCTGGGTTTCAAGGACCAATGGAATGTTTCTCTCTTTCTTGATACTTTTTTTGCATTCAGCTAACTTTCCTGTAGGAATTTAAAAAAAAAGAAAAAAAAGAAAAAGCTGTGATGCTGGTTTTTCCATGCAGTTTTTATTAACTTTCTTCCGAATAAGTCCCTGCAAGGAAAACGACACCAATTTTTATTATCAGAAATATATTTATTAAGTGACAATCTAACTCCCAGAATAGCAATCCATTCATTTTTTTTTTTAGAGTTAAAGCTTTTTTCCCAAATGGCCCTAAAATAAGCATGGGAAAGCAGTATTGTAAATACAGTATTGAATTTTAAGTGAATATACTTTTTTCCCTCGATGTATTGCCTATATTAAACACCATGTGGGGGATAGGGCTGTTAATTATTAACATAAGGATAAAACTTAGGGTGATGTTCTTCTGCTATTTCACATAATTTACGTGTCTTAAACACAGGTGAAAAAACTTCAATAGGAATTCCCCTTGCTGTGAGTGGGATGCATACACACAACTACTTTTTCATTCCCTTCTTTAGGCAAGTATTTCTCCCAAAAAGCCATAGAATCCAGTTGGTAAAGACACTTTTATGGAAGCAGGGATTTTCAACTGTAGCCCTGACACACTATGAGAACACGTACAGGTTTTGGTTTTTTCAAAAGCTGATGATACCTAATGTCAGTGCTTTTATATGGCATTATAATATCTAATGATAAAAAGAATTTTTAACTCCTTTTGCACTTATCCCAGAAGCCAATATAACTATTCAAATAGAATAGAACAGGTAGAATAAATGTAGTTTATGTAATGGTGACTGAAAACAGGAATTGGCCAACTGGCTTCAGTCTTTTTCCTAGTTCTGCCCAAGTCAACTCAATGCTACTGTGAGTTGAATGAAGCAAGCAGGACTGGGACATAATTTTTTTCACAGAACATGTTGATCTTCATACAACAGAAGCATGGGAGATACTGTACTTACCCAATCTCAACATGCCTGCCCAGCTACAATGACAAAGCCCTGGTACTGCAAAGGCTCATGGGGAAAGGGATTGAGCTGCTGGTGGTGGACAAAGAGGAGCAGTGACAGGCTGGGATCATCAGTCATGGTGCAATAGATGCAATTTAAGATGAGATGAGTAAAGGGCAAGGTGGGCTTAGAAGAGGGTCCTGGTGAGGCTTAGAGCAGAGCACTAAGCCCGCAGAGTCATACAAATGAGTCACACCTGCTTAAAGCCATTCCAACACAGCCATGAAGGGCAACCCTGTAGTGGAAAGCAGTTGGGATCCCTCCGTTGGGGGATAGATTTTAAATAGCCCTTTCCCCCCCCACTCTAGTTACAAGACCTTTTAAGACTGAGCCTGACGGAGCAAACTTTGCAGCAATGGCAAATTTAGCAGTTTTCAAAGTTTTAATGGAAAACACTATCAAATTCTGTTGGGCAGAAAATGTGCTTTTCCTGAAGAAAACCTCTTTGTTAAAAATTAACTTACTGCAAGCATTAACATAGTGTTTAAAAGACTGGGCTCATTCTGAACACCTTAAAACAAAATAACTACAACATTCCAGAAATAGGTTTCCATTCAGTCAGGAGTTTAACAGTTAAATACCTTTAAGGGTCCAAAGTTTAATGATTCAGACCCTAGAATGACTTTTTAAAACTGCCTAATTCTACTAAAGCATGTAATTTTTTATAGCAAATGGGCTTTTCTGAAATAAAGCTGCAAATTTCACCTTTCTTATTAAGGTTTCATGAACAGCTCACAGAATGTAGTTCACTGCACACTTCAGTTCTGGGTGTCTCTGACCATGGCACGAGGCTGATGGAGCTCAGTTTATCAGCCCTATCTGTGCTCAGAGCTCAGGTTTGAAGCACAGGACAACCCAAGGAAGTATTTAAGCACACACTTCATGCTCTAGGATACAAACAGCGAAACCCAAGTCAAAGAGTCTGTTTCAATGCTTAAAACTACTCACAACCTCAAGCGATGTGATGGAAGAGCCTAAAGTAATCCCTGGTTTCTTGGATCAAACTCTGATGTAAGGGAAAAGATGTAAAATTACAAAATCAAGCCAAAGGCAGCACTGAAGGCAGTCAGTGGAGTTCCCAGTTTATGCTAAAGATATTCCATACAAAACATTAAAAATGTCAATGCTTTAATTACTTATTGACTCTACTTTCAAAAAGGATCAGAAACAATTTGAAAATTATCCTTCTACTTTTGAACACAGTCTAAATAGTGCAAAACCGAGATTTTTGAAGTATTGTTTCATTTTTTGTTTATTTTCTGGGAACTGTCAAACTATTATGCTTCTCCTCCTTCTCTCAGGCTGTACCTTTCTCTGAACAGCTGCACCATTTATAACTCTTTGTAGAGAGCATTTTACCACTCAGATTTGAAACAATCTAGATATTCTGGAATATAAATATTCTGGAAGTGTCCTGAACAATCTGCAAGTACCTATACATAGTAAAGACGCACATTTAATGCTGACAATCATTGCACAGCTAAAGGCAAATAGCACAAATGCTGAAACACAGGCATTTATGGCTTTTACTTTTGCATCATCAGGTTCTCTTTCAACCATTATAATACAGCTTCAGAAAGTACTGATATTATTGTTCCCATGTGCGCTGTATATAAGAAACTGCCATCCTTTTAACTATTGTCCTATTTTCTTCTGGGTTCTTGTTTTGTTTGGGAATGCTGAACATGCCTTACTGTCACTCAAGCATATTTAAAAGCTAAGAGATGTCTCTCCTCTTCTGAGATCAAATAATTTCCCCCCTGTAAATAAGTTTAACATTTTAATATGGTTTTTTACACATGAAAAAAATGTGGCAATCTTTCTCCCAGATTTTGCTAGAGAAAATGTGAATACTTCATACTCTGGTGCAGTAAAGGGGAAAATTCCTTCATCCTCTGACATTTATCCATGGCAGCTACTGCACAAGATAAGGTAATGACCCAAGATCTGCAAGGGGACTGCCCCATGCTGTGACTTTCAGCTTTGCAAAGGCCACACGGAAGGTTTCATTTGTCTCATTAACTTTCCCACTGTACCAATCAGAAGTTTATCATACAGTATTTCTCTCTTTTAACTTTTACAGTTCATATACCTCGGCAGGAGCCTGGACACACTGACCCAGGACGCCCCTTCCAGCCCTAGATTCCTGTGAGATGCAGGCAAACAAATCACAAAGGTCCAAAGCAGTATTTTTCCAAACTCTGGATTAGATGAAGCACAAGAATGGAACATATAATTACAACAACAACCTTCGAGGTAATAGGACAGACACAAACCATGTTGTGTTGTATATAAACTATACAAACATTTCCACTTGATTTCCTAAGGAAATGAGGCTTATGCAGCCATGCTGTCTGTCTGTTCATGTCTGCCCCTAATAACATTCAAACCCACTGCCCCATTTCAATGCAAGTTGTCAGGGGAGAAGCAAAAGATTTGAAGGTAATTATGTTCCTACAGCTCTTGTCATTGCACAGAGGAAAGAGACCTAAATTAGTGCCCCCAGCTGAGGAAAATCTCCTCGAAGGTGTGGGATCAATGGGTACTTGTCCAGTCAGTACAAACAGCTTATTTCCAGCCTTCCAATCAGCACACGTGGGGCTCCACAGCAGATGCAGCAGGAGCTGCCTCTTGCCCTTCTGGTCATGAGTGGTCCTCTGGTCTGGGGGTCTCATGAAGATCCCTAGCAGGTGTGTGGGAGACCAAGGATACGGTTCCATAGAAAACGGAGCTTCTGCTGCTCCTGGAACAGCTCCTTATAATTTTTTCACAAAATGAACAGAAAAAGATCTGATTTTAATTCCTTGGCTGGACTATCTCTGCTCTGTCAGTTCTTCCACTGGCCTCCAAGGGCTAGGAATCCAGGACACAGGCATTCAGGAATGCTTGGTCATAATATTGGCTGCATTTTTCATTTGAGATACAGAAATTTATTAGTGGGATCAGGATTCCTTCAGCCCTTCCAAAGACTCTTCTAGAGAGGGCATGTCTTATATCTCCCAATCTTGTAGTAATTTATTAAACCACATGAGTCCCTGCTGACATGCAAGGTTTGCTCTTTCTCACACTAAAGTTAAATGTCCCTAATTTTATTCTTTTGCCACCCTTTGCTTGAGGGCGTCCTTTGGAACCAGTTCATCTTCCACAGTTACCTTCCTTCCCCCCAGGCCCCACCGCCTTCTCCTTTCATTCCCAGGTCCCAGGCACTAATCCTGCCCTGCTCTGAGGAGTTCCAAGACACCTGTTAAACTCATGCTAAGTGGAAAGCAAAATGAGAAGACGCTCCTTGAAGCTGAGCTGCTGACATGCATCATATGGAAAACTTTTGTGAAAGAGGCTGACTTCAGCATCCTGTGGAGCATTCTAAATCCTGTCGCTGCACTTGAAAAAAACCCTAAATATTTTTAAATTAATACGTCTGGGTACAAGAAAAATCACCCAGAAAAAAGGGCTAACACTCTGAAAAACATTTGACACGGTTTCCAAGCCACTAAGAAAGTCAAACAGAACAGGTAGTGCAGCAACTTGAGATCTGAGCAGAAGAAAAAGAAAGCTTCAATCCAAATGTACTTTGAAGTACAATACTTACAGATCCAGCAAGGTCTGACCTCTTAAGTTAACACTATTAAGTATTTACACACAGGGAGGAAGAAGAGATCCATTGCTTGTGAGATAAACACAACAGTGATGCCAAGCCAGGGAGTCTTTTAAAAGTCAGATCAATTCAGTCAATAAATTAATGACTGTGATGCTTTATGCACTTGGGATGGAAAGCTTTCTCCCCTCCAAGTTATCTGACACTTTTCTGAGGAATTATAATGTGCATAAAGTATTTCTAGAGACTGTTACTTTGAAAGAGATTTACATTTTCTTTCTTTGCTGTAAAAGGGTTTCTTGCTAGGGATGTAGTCATATTTTTAAAGGATTCACCAGCAGACCTTATTTTTAGCAACTAGTTAAACCACTCTGCCAACAGAGCATTACTCTTAAGAATTAATGAATGAATATTGTTGTTAAAATCGTTTTTCTCAAGGAGGATCAAGCAGAAATGAAACTGCAGTCAGAGCAACTGAACAATCAACAAACACACAGCCCTCCAAACCCACTGCTCTAACTCAGCCGGGTGCTGTTGCTGAAGGCAGCCTATTATTTGCATGGTTATGAATTGTGAGAATTGAGCTTTTTTTTCTTTTTAATGAGTTATTGATTTTAGGAAATCACTCAAGGCAGAAAATCCATGCATTAACAGGCTGGTTTCACTCGGAGAGACGCGTTATTTTCTAGCACTGCTGAGAAAATTCAATGCATGAAGTCCCTTCAGCTCCTGCAGACAAGACAGATCAATGTGCCTCCGAGACAGAAATCAACGCTTCATGGGACTGATCCATAAGGAAATACCTGAGAGACTCCTCCTTCACAGGGATTAAGTTGTTTACACTCCTTCAGTATGACAAAGACCTGAGATCCAGAATTAGAGGGTGAAGTAGGCATCCTATTCATTGTACACAGAGTTTTTATGCATTTCCAGCAGACTTCCTTGTATAAGGAATGCCAGGTTTCAAATACTTGTGAGAGCTTGTGAGAATGTAAAGGAATATACTTTTAAACTCAACAGCAGACGTGGTTTTGAAGGGAAAAGAAGGAGAAAAGCTGCAAGGTGCCAGAAAATAGATCCCTTAAAATAATTAAAGCACACAAGCTGTGTTTCCAGTTCTGGAAAGCATCCCTATACAGAACAGAGGTTTATGCACACAATTACATGTTGTCCATAAGAAGGATGGATTTCAGGATGTGTTTAAGTGTGGTCAGAGTCTGGATAATCAGCCTTCTACAAAATAAATGTGTTCAAATACATTTAGAGATTATTTCTGAACTTAGGAAATTCAATGGTAACAAAGCTCAAAAGGAAGATTTTTTTTTTGTCTGAGCTCATTTGTTTTTTAAATACAACCACTCAGCCTCCAAAAGTCTGAATTAAGTATAAAATAAATTCCTTCTTTGAGAATCCTCTGTGCTAAAGGTACTTACTTCCTTGTGACTTGTTAACTGACATATATTTCCAAGTTAAACATTGATTTCCCTTTGCTTCCTTTCATTCCTGTCTTGAGCAATCTCTCGAATTGTGGGATTACAGAAAGAGTACCTACGTATATCACTCAGTTCATATTCCATGGACTTAGGAATCATTAGGTCTTTCTAGTAAACCTACAACAGCCCAGTCAGAGAACGTCTCTGCAGAGTGCTTTGAGACTGAAGTGGTTAATGTTAGCAGAGGTGATCTGGCCCAATATCTGGCAGGAAATAGTTTTGCAGAGATAACTGAGTGGAATTCTATGGCATGCAAAATATATACGGTCATATTAGACAGTTTTAAGTTTCCTTCTCATCTAAAACCCATTAATTTAGTGAAGTTTCCTTGGTAATGAAAGAGTAACTTTTGACAGGATGCAGATATAATTGCATCTTTACCAAACTTCTGCTGTACCTCTTGAACTCAATACTGTCCCAACTTTGGACTAACTTCACTGTGATTTACTTTTTTCCATTTATGAAAGCAATCGCAAAAATGAAGAAAATAAGTACTACATCTTATGAAAAACATTTAAAAAATAAAATCTCAGTGCAGGAGACAAAGCCCAGAACAAAAATCCTCTGAATTTTGGGTCTGTTTTGCTAAATGCTCCCAAGAGCTGGGTTACTTCATTTTTCTGCCTCAGTTTTTTCTTGAGAGAAAAGCTTTTCTCTCAAGCATATTGTATAAATTAATTCATTTTTGTGCTTATCCTGTTTATTTATTTTATTCAAATTTAGTAAGGCCCTCACCCAGCAAAGCTCCTAAGCACACCCTCCACAAACTGCACAGCCTTCTGTAAGAACAGAACACTCACAGCTGGGTTTTTTTCCTTGCTTTCTGTGCACCCACTGAGGTTTCCTTTCCCAGTGCATTTAGGTGTTCTTGTTAAAATGGATTTCCCTTTCTACACTTGCAATGATACCACCTCTAAGAGCAAACCTGCCCTCCAGCTTGGCTTCTCTGGGCACAGTGAGGACTGCACCAATGATTGCAGGGAAGAGGAAAGCTTGTTGGAGAGAGACATAAGGGACATAAATGTGGCTTTATGTTTCTTCTTCAATGAGAAGAGGAACAGAATCACAGAATGGTTTGGGTTGGAAGGGACCTTAAAGATCATCCAGTTAGAACCCCCTGCTATGAACAGGGACATCTTCCACTCGACCAGGTTGCCCAGGGCCCCATCCAACCTGGCCTTGAACACGTCCAGGGATGGGGCATCCACAGCAAAAAAGTGAACAAAGACAATAATTCTCTGTGGAAGAAAGGAGAATTTAAAAATGCCACCACGGTCAAAGCCTGTCAGAGAGACAGAGTAGAGATAAGGGAAGTTTAAGCTGCGACTTTCCTTTCCAGCCAACAGGATCATGTTCTCCTTCCAGGGAATGTCTGATTCTGAAGCCATAGATGATTTATATAGCTTAGTTCACTGAGGCAGGGGAGGCAGACTATTAAATGTGCAGGAGTACTACACTGAAACAGTACGGAAAAAAATGGAAATATTCTGCTGTTAATTGATATGTGAAAACACAAGCTGGTATGAGGGTCAAACTGATACTATAGGGTAGAGGGGAGAAAGAGAAATACTGTTAAAATATTTAGGAATAAACCAACCAGAACTTGCGAAGACAAGGAAGCCACACTATCCCAAGGCAAACTTTGAGGGCAGGGACAGTTCTGACAGATATAAGAAACAACATACTGATAGAGACCTGTGCAAAAATACCAGAGTCTGCAAAAACAAGACAGTTTGTGAACAAGAGAAGCCCAGACAACATCTGGTATTTGGGAAAAGATACCAGAACTGCAGTGGCTCACATCATTTTGGCATTTGCAAACTCTTGAGGGGAGGTATTGGAGAAAGTCCAGCACAAAGTCAATGGCCACTACATGATGAGTTCCAAAGAGGTTTTAGGACATTTGATAACACTGCAGAGGATCAACTGGGTGCTGGGAAAATCGATTGTTTCATTCAAATTGGACAGAAATGTGCAACACAGTTCAATGCCAGAAAATGCAATATTTGTGTTACTAACGTTACTATTCAATATAAAAAATTACCATAGAGAACAGCCAAGAAAAAGGTAAAACTCTTCCCTTTACTAGGGGAGTATAAACTAAGCATTGATTTAGACAAACTAGAAAGATATATCATGCAGTTATAACAAGAGAAAGTATCTGCTGCAGTAAAAAACATGTTCCTGGGTCTTCTTAAGAGTATGCATTCCCTGCCAGGTTATGGGACAGGAACGAGTGAAGACTTTGATGTAAACTTTCCAGGGCAAGCAACTTCTCTGGGTATGCCAAACTCAGAGACCAAACACGTGACATTTTACACTCCTGGGAATGTGTCCCTGAAAGCTACTGGAATATTTGAATAAGAATATTGTTTGAGAACAAGCAGAAGAGCCAAGAGTCAGTTCTAATGATTAAGGGGGGGAAATGAGTTTTTCGGCTGTGTATTGGCACCTCCATTCTTGCTCAACACAAAGAAAACCTGAACCTTCAAATATGCTCATTGAAGTATGGAAGAGATCAGATACAGAGATCCATTGGGAGAGTAGTGTGGGATGTGAAAACAATGCTCAGTCAACTATCTAATACTGATCTGAGAGGACAACGGCAGGGAACAGACACAAGGACAAATCAACATTTAAGAACCAGGAAAAACTGAAGGGACGAGTTAGAGGTGCCAGACCTAAGGTGTGACTGCAAACTTAAATCTGATTTCCCCTGGAAATTTCAAAGGTGGGCACCAGCATGGCCTTGACAGCTGGGATGCTGAGGTTTCTGAAGACTCAGAGAACGCTGTAGTGGCACAGGGCATTATGAATACCGAATGAATATTGCTAATTAGTTAATAGATATTTGGACATAAAAAAAATTTGGTGTGTTAGGTTAATGTTTTGTGGTAAACCAACATAATTTCTTATGAGCAAGTGGGGATTTCATATTAAGACGAGCTTGGTCTGTCAGGCACTGGCTCCAAGGAATTTCTGCATGGCAGAGGACTGGATGCTACTCTTGCTTTTTGCATGTTTCTCAGTGGTGACAGTCCTCTGCCAAAACTTGCAAGGTTGCACCTATCTCAAGTTCATGGTGAATGAGGTAAGGCTCTGCTCACTCTGATGTAATCTGAAATAAATGGGATGGACAAGTGATCAGATTAAAGAAGTGGGTCAGATCTGCTGCTGGCGCTGCTCCACTGACGTCAATGGAACTAAGCTGATTTACACCAGCTGAGTATCTGTCCTGGAGGTTTCAATGTATTTAGACAAAATACATGAAAATGTACATGAAAAGATCCCTTTGGAAGATCCCAAGTCCAAACCCCTCATTCATAAACAGAGTAAATAAATTACAAGAAAGCAGTTACTGTAGACATCACTTGTTACAAGTCAACAATGAGCAGAATAAAGGTCAGGCCACTCTAAATCTTTAATAGTTCCTTACACTCTCGAGTGAGAGAGAAACTGGTAATTCAGCACAAAATCACCTTAACTCTGGCCCAAAACAAATATCTTAGCAGTAACTGTTCCTGGAATGAACAGGTGCTCTCCTTTGCCTCATGAAACATTAACTTCAATCCCCATCAGACAACTGAAGCTGCAAAATAAAGTTTAGCTTCTGTCCAGTACTGGGTCATACCTTCAGTGCTGAAGAAAATCAGTGTTTGTGTTCTATAGACAGGAATGCAAACACTTTCTGAAAACCAATCTAAATGCACAGATAAACTTCCAGGTGTTCCTCAGACTTGCATTCACACCCCCACATTCTTATCCTAACTCAAATACAATTTCCTTTGGAAAATGTCTCTATAATTGCTGTTCTTCCAAATAATGCTTTGGAAATATTACAGTCAGACAACATGTGTGCATTGGCAATAGTTCATAACTTCGTCCCTGATGAGGAAATATTTAGCTGTTGATAGTGTAAAACAAGCATAAGAAATGGAAAAGCAGCCTTATTATAATGAAATTATAAATCGTACAATTCTTTGCATCCAGGAAAAATAGGCCATACCCTCAAATTGTTGGAAATCAGTGTTGACCTGCAGAAATTACACAGCTTTGCCATTCACACCAAGTGAATGCTTTCTTTGGTGCTTTTATCATACCGAAAAATAAAACATACCCTCAGTTATTCAAGGGTAGTGACCTAGAGAAGCAGAATTTCAGACTAGTTAAGAAATACTTGTTTTCATAGATGACCCCAAGCTGTATGTATTCCACACAAAAGCACTCTAATCTGTGTTTCCACTTTAGCTCAACCTCAGCAATTCCAAGGTGCTTTTGTTCACACTGTTAAAGATGTTTCTGCTGAGGCCTAAGAGAGAATGGAATAGTTTTATCATATTTTAAAAGTTCATCTGAAATCCTACACTCAAGGAGCAGTCAAATTGACTTGCTGGACATAGAAGTTCAGTCTGGCATCTCCCAAGCCTCTGCTGCTTATGTTTCACACAATAAACTTAGGTGTGTTTTACATATATAAAATCTCAAAAAAAAAAATATTTGCAAAGTAGATAATTTGTTTATCTTTACACTGTTGACTTTTTTCCTCATGGAAGAATAACTATTTTCCACTTCTACACTTCAGCCTCTGCTCTGAGGTCTTACGGATTCCAGCTTTCTGCTGTCTTGGGATTCTCCATACCTGCTTTGTGCTACAGAGCGAGAGAGAGGCTGCAAACCTGGCAGTCTGATCTTTCCTCCCCTACCTGCAGTTATCAAAACCTGCTTTCCCGCTGTGTTTTTGTGCATTAGAAACCTTCCTCTCCCAACATCCACCCTGGGCAGTTGTATGCAGAATAAGCCTTGTGTTGAATCCATGCTGCCAGCATTCCTAAAATGCTACAGCTCAGCACAGAATTTGACCTATAGCACAGCAGAGGAAAAGTTCAAACACAAAATGAGATATCCATTCCACAATCTGAATTCCAATAAGTAATTTCCTTTTCCCACCGTTGTACCACAGATTCTCATCAGATAGGCAATAACAGACAGAAACTTTGCCAGTTGTTATTTCATTTTTTTATAACTCGTAAAATTTCTTCGAGCAATTGTACAGATTTCAGGCTTCCCTTTGATCGGTCTTTGCAACAATGACTCCGGGCTTCTGCCTAGGTATGATTCCTCAATCCCAACACATACAATGGAAGTGCCCTCACCCACAGAAAGCCTTCTCATTAAAGCCCTAATCTGTTCCACTACATTCTTGCAAGACAGAATTATCCAGCTTTAAAGCATGCCTCAATAGTGAGCCGTAATAAGACTGATAGAAACAGCTTAAGTAATTGGATTGCTATATGGTATTGAATGTCTGACAACAAAAGATATCAATCTCTATTCTCCTACTGAATCTTTGTTCCAGCAATGAATTCATTTAGTAATGCACTTGGAGGCCTGCAGTCCCTGCAGGAGGAATAACAGACTGCGGGCACAAAGGCAGGGCCATCTGATGAGCACAGAGAAAGCAACTGTGCCATTCCAAGAAGTTAATTACAGTGAACAAAAGCACAAGACTATGACTTGTTGACCATTACCATAATCACATTACTATAGTCTTTTTTTATTCCCAGCAGCAGAGGGTCTATTCTTTCTTTCCATTTGGCACCGTGCATCATATTTGTGTTTTGTCACCTGAAATGTACTGCTGAACAGACCTCCCTCTAAAGAGAGCTGGAAATGTCACGCCATTTCTTCTTTTATTCTTCAGAGGCTGATTTAAAAATACTCCAAGTAGATTACTTCTATTTTTTTTAAACTTTGGAAAGAGACAACAGCTCCAAAGATTTTCTACAAATAAAAATGTGTAAGAATGCTTGCCTATGAAACCCTGTGCTTATGACACATGATGCTTGTATGATTGATATATATTATTGTAACTCAGACACGATAGAATGATTCATGACATACACCCACCCCAGTTCTGCAGCTAAACATATCCCACATTTGCATATAAATTAAAAGAGGGTAGACTTGAAACAGATATAAGAAAGACATTTTTTACAATGAGGGTGGTGAAACACTGGCCTAGGTTGTCCTGAGAAGCTGTGGATGCCCCATTCCTGGAAACATTCACGGTGAGGCTGGATGGGGCTCTGAGCAGCCTGGTCTGGTTGAAGACATCCCTGCTCATTGCAGGGAGGCTGGACTAGGTGACCTCTAAAGCTCCATTCCAAACCAAACCATCCTATGATATTTAACAATTTAGCAAACCCTGATTTACTCCACAGTAAGGTCCTTTCAAATAACATGTGACAAATATTTTGCTTCAGACAAAAGCAAGTTCTAAGACCTCTAAAATGGATGATTTGATGGAAATGGCACTGGAACCTACTGTTTTGACATCTATTAGACATAGTAACAAACCCAGGGGCTGGGGTACCTAAATCCAGGGGCCTGGATGGTATCTGTGCCTGAAAAAAACCCTCAGCTTTCAATTCCATATGCCAGGGGGCACATTTTTAACTGGTGCACATCAGCCTAGCACAAAGTTAATATATCTGGTTCCAATAACTCCACATATTTCATACAAAATACAACCAAAATAAAATATGCTAGACCTCTTCTTCTTCAAAGTAGCTTAAGTGGCACAGTGAATTAATTCCCAATCACTTAAAATTGCTCAAAGGATGCTGCCAAAAGCTGTATGAATTTATTTTTTAGCACTACAATCTGCTTCAGAAGAGCAGTAAGTACTTCCCAGTTTTGAAGACAGGGAAAAATGGGATTAGAAGACCAGAGCAGCGTCCATTCCTCCCAGAAAGCTCCAGAAACAAAATCTCCAAGTCCTCTCAAAGAAAAGGAAAATTTTAACAAAAATATGGGAGAATATCAAGACCAACAGCTTCCTCTGGTGTTGCACCTAGTGGTCAGGAAAAAATGGGTAAGTAGCAGGAACCTGCCCACATTTCATCATGGATTCATATACAAATGGACCAAACTCTCTGCTATTTAATTTAAGCATCATAAATTAGCAGAAAGACACCTTTTAACTAGCCAGCCAGAGAATTGAGGGTTCTGTCATAGGAGCAACTGAACTGCCAAGTGCTAATTGAACACTCAAGCCTCAAAAGAATCTGTAGTGTATCCAAACCCTACCTCACCCACAGCTGGAACACCTTAGCTAGTCATTCCAGGCCACATCCTGCCTCTGCAGTGAACCACCTCTGCCACAGCTCAGCTCCCAGATGAAGGAGGTTTAGTGAAGCACAGCTCTCCAGACCTCAGCTGACCAGTGTAATTTCTACTTTGCTAGAATGTGTCTCCCCCAAACCCATCCTTTTCACACCCTGCAAAAAAATCCCTTGTGGACCAGCCAAACCCTGAAAAATTTCAGCCAAAGCAGGACATGCAACTGCCCAGCAGAGCCCTGGGGAGCCCACGGGGTGACCACAGGACAGTCGAACAAAAATCACCCATCGCTGACTGGAACTGCTCTCTGTGGTACCATCTGACACACCACAGCACATTTCCTGTCATACACAACCCCTATTCCAGCAATGTCCCATCAACACCAAAACACCAAAAATACCCATGTTTCCTGATGCATTTCTCCCTCCAGAATGGCAATGCACTGCAGAGTGCTGGCCACAGATCCCCATGCTCGGACATGGAAGCTGAGGCACCAAACGGCAGTGCAGAACTACTGGTTAGTTACACCCAGAGAGGAAAGCAGGGTCTCTGCTCACCAGCCCTCTTCTCTTTCAGCTGGGGTTTCAGGAATCCCCAAAAGAAGTTTAGTTTGAGTTGTGACAGCTTCTAAATCCAGGCCTGACTTTTTAATAGCAGCACTGCTGGTTTGGAAACACTGAGCAGTATAGACACTTCTCTACACAGAGTAATGATTAAAATCAGCAGTGCTGTAGGCTCTCTTGAATCTTGCTGAAGATTTACTCTTTAAACAAGAGAATGATTTATTTCAACAATTATCTTCAGGCGGATTACATTATGTGCTTTCAGGGCTCTTATTCACCACAAAACTAAGAACACTGGGTGCCAGCCCTGGAAGCCCCATGATTCTTTGAGACTCAGCACTGACAGAGACTCATCCCGACCCAGGAGAAAGAGCTGTCTCTTTCCCATGGCCACAAAATGCCATCCCTGACCTTCTGCTTGGCTCCACCATTTGCACAAATCCTTTGGCTTCCCCCTACTTGACCTCCTGCAAGTTGCAATGGACCTATAAGGCACATGGCTCCCCAGCACCACACCAGGCATGCTCTGGGTCGGTGTCATGACGGAAGAGTTCCTCTGAAAGGACTGACTGATTACAAGCCAGATGCCCCACAGCAATACACTATTTCCTAAGAGTATCTGTTTTAAAATGCTCTAAAAGACCAAAGGTTTTTCAGGGAAGCAGGAGCTTCCAGTGAATGGGAAGTCTCCACCAGGAATGCTGAAAGCATGATTTTTTTAAGAATAAAATTTAAGAAAGCTTTTCTTGCATCTTACAATGGAGGACTCTGCCTTCAGCAGGCAGTCTGAGAGTACATTTAGCATCATGTCAAGCTACTTGTTGGCTTTGATGAACAAAGCTGAAAGTTGAGAGGGAGGGAAGGTGTTGGAGAATTCTTGCTGATAAATAATCCTTTCCCCTTCAAGACCCTCAAACTAAAAACAAGAGGTTCTTGCATCAAGCAGTTTTGGAAGAAATGACTTGTGTCTTTCCCCATTGCTGGAACCTAGATCTCTGCTTCATCCAGGAGAACCCTCAAATGCTGATTCTCCTTTTCCATCCCCACTCCATTATTTCTATGTCCCTTGATTTCAGTTTTTGCTCCCTCTATGGTTTTACAGCTTTGACTCGGTAAACAAAAGCCAGTTGTTCTGTATGTACTGGACTTGTTCCTGTGCTTTTCACCACAGACCAAGATCCCTTGAATTGAGCCAGTCACACTGCCTGGTGCTCAGTGTCAGCAGCAAGACACTCTGAAATACGGAGAGTGAAAGCCTTCCTAAAACACGTAGTCCAGAACTAAAGACACCCAAAATGTACAGGAAACTTTAAAATTGCAATGTGATCATCCCACAGAAGACCACAGGCCCTGAACCAACAGATTTCCAGTACCACTGAGCTATGACTCACTGTGAATTTACCTCCAGCAGCAATACGAAAAATCATGCTGAAAAGTCATGCTCGGTGCTGCAGCTCTTCTGTCGTTTAAATACCTTTATTTTCAGTCAGCTGTAATTATTAAGTAGTAAAAGCACATAATGCCTTCCTGGCTCAGCCAAGCCATTGCTTTCTTAGCAGCAGAATTCACTATACTATCACTTTGATAGTCTAAAATGTAAAAAATAAGAGCCATGGATGAGATAAGTGTTGTAAAATCTTGTCTAGACAGTTGTTTATAATATATGGGCATTTAGCATAAATTTTATTACTCCCCTATTACAATAGTGTCCCTACGTAAGTTCCTTGTCTGAAATACTGAATCCACAGGAAGGAGAGAAGAGAGCAGAAACAAGAGGGGTCTGGAGACTGGCAAGTGAAGTGCCTAGGAAGCTCAAGGAAATGCCTGGGGAAAATGGGCTGAAAACACTAGGATTGTCATTATTAAAGGAAATTATCTGAGAGTTACATAACATCAAACATACAGAGAGTGAGCCACATGTTCTTCAGCCTCTCTCATAACAACAGACAAAGCTTCTGCCTGTGAAGTAGATAATATTTAAAAATGATTTTAAGAAAAGTCTCAATATGAATAATTAATGTGTGGAAATCTCTTCCAGAAAACCAACTGCGAAACCACAAAGGCAGCACTTCAAAATGAATTAGTGCTATTTATGACAAGATACAACTACAGGGTTATCAAGCCCTGTGACGATGAGCCAAACAACTAACAATAATGAATATTTTTTTCATTTAGCAAATAATTAATTGCTTTCTAATTTCTTTGCTCCTTATACTGACCAATACCAACAAATGTTATAGCACTGGATATCTTATCTGGTATGACAGTGGCCATACTTTCCTCCTTATGTCACTGACTTCTCTATAATATAGTGATAATAACAGCTTTTTCCTTGTTTAAAAACTGTCCCTTTCAAGCTCAGAGTCGTTAGAAATCTGTTGAATGCAGGACTTGAATTGTGAAAGTGCTGCTTATACAAAAATTATTATGATTACAGCTTTTTGTTGCCAAAAAGCCAAAGACTGTTTTGAGTGAGAACACAATTCTTGTGCTAACATACTAAGTGTAAGAGATACTGTGAAAGAACCACACTGCAATAAAAGCAATAGCTGTATTAACAGTTCTGTGAAAGCAGCTGTTCCTAATGTTTAAGGATTTTCTTTACAGGCTTTTGAGCTTCTGTAAGTTTGGGAAAAACAGTTTATTTACTTTTTAAAAACCTCAAATTAAAAACTAATTAGTTTTAATTGAGGCCATAGTTATCATATATTTAATCATGTGTTTTAGAAAGCTGGGTCCCAATGAAAAAATGTGTAAAATAAAGACCCGGCTAGTCATTTCAGATCAGTTTTCAAGCTATGTTTATCAACACTGTTTGAGTCACCAAAATGAAAGACCAGCTTTGAAAGCCTTGCACACAGCAAGGTATTTCAGCAAAAGGACCTCAGACAATGGATGTCTTCAGTTTCATGTTGAAGTATATATTCCATTTCTTGCCTGGATTGTTTTAGTGTAAGCTCTGGGGTAAATGCTTATTCCTAAGCAGGTTTTCTCGCTCACTTGAATTCACTTTATGTCTCTGTCATTTTTCTGCCCCAACTACTTAAACTCAGTTTTATTGACTAGGGACTTTCTCCTGATTAGTACAGTTGATCTGTGATACCAGTTATCAGTGCAAAGCATAACCACCACAACCATGCTGGAAGCTCTTCGTTTACTGTCCTTAAAAAAACCCCAAGATGATTTCCCATATATCTGAGGCCAGGTAACACTGGGGGATAGTACATAACCAGTTAGACTCAATGAGAGATTTTCTAGGAACTTTGAAACACTCTGTATAAAATTACTCAGACGCTGTACAGTCTGCTTTAGAGCTACTCTGCTCCATGCCTTTCATCAAGATCTCTTCAACCTTTCTACCATCAATGAACTTCCAAAATTCTGATTCTAATCCCAGCATCTTCTCCTCTGGTGACCAGGATCACCCAGTTAGCCACTGGATACAGACTGCTGACTGAATTTCAGATCTGCTGGCCACATACCTAGCAAGAACAAAGCAGGTCACACATATAAACTTATTCTGCTTTTGGAAGGCATCACCTTGGGAATAAATTTTGCAAGAATCTTTCTCTAGTAGCAGGTTTCCCTTAGCAAAGGTAGTTTTGGCTTGGGATAATCCTCTTTCAACAGCAACCCCCATATTTTTTGCTCACTGAAATCCCAAAAATAAAGACCCCATTTGAACAGAAAAACAGAAGTCACTTTATGGACATACTCTTTTTGGAATGCCAGCTCTATTTTCCCAGGTCAGGCCTGACAGCTTTGCATTCTGTCACTTGATGTAGATAGGTTGAAACAACCTAAAACCAAGCCATGCACAAACTTCCCAATGCCATGCCATCAATGACTGCAGAGTACTCACAGCAACACGGGCACTCTTTCTCAGGGAAACATTATGCTTAGAATCACAGCAGAGAGAACTGTCAAGTCCTATTTCCCTCCCTAATGGGTTAGCAAACGGGCTGGTGGTTTTTTACAAGCATCTAACTTGTGAATTGATAGTGTTTACCCTTGGCTATTATTTTTAAGAAAGCCTACTCCGGCCACAGTACAAACATCCCTTTTGCTGCAGGCTGTCTCTTTGTCTAAAAATCCTACACGTGGAGCCTTTTGACTGGTCCAGTGCTCATACAGAGAGGAGCTTCCCAGGATACAGAGCTCAAACTTTCACTAGTCTATATTCATCTTAAAAGTGGCCACATTAAAAAAAAATCAAAGAACTGGCAAACAATTTTGGAGTCCTAGAGAAATAAAAAATTGCTGGAGCAAGTCTCTGTCTGGGGCAAACAAGCCTCAGCTGGTACATTGGGAAAGCATTGTCTTCCACCTACCCCAAGCTATTTCAGTGACAGTCTTTGGAAGGCCAGCATTCCTACAGCCCCCTGCCCTCCACACAAGGAGCAGGCACAGAGCAGGGGAAGATGGGAAGGTGCAATGCATATCCTATGACCTGCACAGGATGGGTGCAGTGGGTCTGCCCTTCCTGATGAGTGACTGCTCTGGAAAGCAGAGAGAAAAGCGGCTATGTTAAAAAACAAAACAAAACCCCAAAAAAACCAAACCAAAACAACAAACCACCAAAAAAACAGTAAGAAGGAAATAAAGTCTTTCCAACTACCACACAGTGTCAATCCAGCTTGTGTTCTGTCCTTGAATCAATAGAGCCCTGGGGACCCGTTCTACTCCAGCATAGGGTACTTTCAAAAAGGCGCAGAAGACAGAGGAGATGAGAGATAAGAGACACATTCAGTTCTATGTAAAGAAATGTGGCTCCTAAATGTTGCCTTTCCACTTGTTGGCCTGGATGAAATAAATTACCTTCTTTCTGCTCAAGAAAAGAGTTGTTTCCTACCAAAGGTGAGGTACCTGTTATGCAAGCAGCTTCTTCAGCTGGAGAGCCGCATGGAAGGAGCTAGCAGGACAAAGGGAGAGGTCTGCAGGACCCACAGGAGGGAATACAGCTATCCCTGAAATCCCAGCTCTTCTCGGCTGTTGGACAAAAGATCCTTCTCCCTTCTGCAAAGTTCATCCTCCTGTGTAGAGAATTCTGTGACTCAAAACCCTGAGGAGTTCAGGAATTATATGCCCATCACTTCATGAAGATGCATTCAAAAAAGGACTGGACCAGTCATTAAGCTAAAGGGTGACTTCACTGCAAAAATTACCCCATCCCTATCAATTCAGTTTTTACAATTGATTATTGCAGCAATATATTCCATTAAATATAAGTAAAGCAACAAGTTTTAAAACATGTAGCAGTATTATAGTTTCTGTTTAAACCTGTTCTGAGGTAGATTTGTATTCTCATATACAACACATTAAACAAATTAATTCCAATCTAATCAGCTAATAATATAAACATTCCAAATTGTGCTGTTCTGCAAGTATGAACATTAAATGAACATTAAACTACATAAATACTGAAAGTTTAGTTATGGAAAATGACTTGATGATGTGCTTTAACAGCATTATGGGCAAGCAGTAAAACAAACATGTTTTGCCACAGACCTTAGCAGAGGGAGGATCAGGGAAACTGGTGAGAGAAGGAAAGTAGGAGATAAGAGGCAAAAGTTGGTATCAGTGAGATCTGGTGCTGAGTATGTCCCTTATAAGTTACTTTGCAAATACAAAGGAGATGTAAAAACAGGCTGGAAAAATTCCTCTGAGGAGAAAAATCTATAGCCTTATATACCCCTCTCCAGTATCTTCTTTAGCAATCTTGCCTTTGATTCCAGTGTAATATGAACAGACCTATCTACTTACAAAAGCTCCCCTCTTCCCACCAGCCTTGTTTGTTATTTTATGTGTTTCTGCATCATTTGCAGAGTTTGCTTTGATCTACATTCCTCCTGGATGTGCGGTTTCCTTTTCAGCTACCAAAAGGAAAACTGTTTGGTTTGAGAATTTGCTTATTTTGAAGCTCCGCTGGCCCAAAATACCTATTTTTAATCCAAATGAACACAGCTCAGTGCTTTCAGTTCTTCAGCACTGGTTGCCTTCCTTTCAGGAAAAACCTCTTTGAACAATAAGTGACCTCTTCATGCTCTAATAAAATGTTCAAACCGTAATTCTAGCTGGCATAAACAAGAGCATTCAGTTTGCTACAGCTGAGTTTGAATATTGACACTCATGCATAACTTGATCCTTGGATTGTTTTTATTTTAGCACCATCCTGAAATGGACAATATTTTGTTTCACATCTGATACCCAACAACACATACCATGCTGCTCCAAAATATCATCAGAGCAGGTAGTTAAGAATTCTCTCAGTATTTCTTTATTACAGACTCGGTCTATCTCCCACCAATGGCAGAATTCCTGCAGCCTGGACTTGGGTGTGTTTGTATATATGACTGTAAACCCCTCTGCATGAGAATATGTGATGTTGAATGTAAAGTCTGAGCCATTTTAATCCTTCCTCCTTCTCTAATAAACATCACAATGCCACCACATTAGGAATAGTCCATAGACAAAACACAGTTCATAAATAACAGGTAAACAATCTTCAAATGAGAAGAGAAGACAGGACACATCCTTGGATTGACTCTTTGACTGGGAAACAGGATATATTCTTCAAGGACCTTGCAGGAATGGTCCCAGAGGACAATTAGAGATTAGATCTTCTCTTCTGTGGGGTTAGGCCACAGGAGTTAACTTGGGAAACAATTCAGATAAACAAAGCACTAGCAAGAGGAAGAACACTGTGAGATTTCGTTTCTGTGTCTTTACCAGACACAGGCCTCCATGTCAAGCTCCATATAAAGAACTTCGTTTCAAATGGTAACAGAGCATTAACTGACATCACCAGTATTGGAAAGAAGTAACCTATGGTTCTGGAGACTAATCACCTGTTGTGAGAAGTTTCTTAATGAGACTGCCTAGAATCAAAGTATCCTCCTCCACTGACCAAAGGGCAAATGTGCCTAGTGTCACTCAGCAGATACTCAACTCCTTTTATAAGAGCAAGTGCAGAAACCTGGGGATTCATGTTCGTTTCATCTGCAGCTTGGTCTATGAAATGCAGCCAAAGGCAGACGTGCTCCCTGTGAATAGTTTTTGTTTTAAGGAAAAATTGATGAGGGAAATTTGTATTCAAGTGCATGTGGGCACACAGGTACCGCCACAGGTAGAGCTGCATAAGCAGAGAGGGAAAGTGTTCTTACTTTGTGAGAAGAAAAACATCCCTCACAAAAACACAGCCATGACCACTTTACCGGAGCAAATATTAAGAAAACAGTTATTAAGAATGAGTAACTGAAATATCTGAGAATAACTTCCCTTTTTCATATAAATACATATATATGTAAGGGGGGGGGAGCAAATACATGGAGCAATGTATGTGTATGAGCAATTTATATGCCCATCCTTGCAAGCCTATCTTAATTATGAAGTTTTGCTGGAAGAAACACATATATAGAACTTGTAAACTGCTCTGTATCCAATCTAAAATAAAGCAAATGGAAGTGGTTTCTTGCAAAGTGTATGGATGAGTCTATTGCAGATTTTAATGTAAAACATAGCGGTTTTCTCTACACACTTTCTTGAAACACATTTCTCTCTAAAATATAAGATTTTAATAATAAAGATATATTAGAGCAGTGATGGTGCTCTGTGTGGTTCTTCCTGCAAAGCCAAATTGCCCATCTAAGAAAGTGAGATTAAAATAACATAGAAGAGAATTAATACTTGAGGCATCCAAAAAGCAATGCCAATGGACAATCCAGGAAAACACTTGGTTTCTTTTTTTTTCCCCTAGATTTAAAGTATCTAGAAACATATATAAATTGTAGCCATCAGATAAATTAGATAAAAGCAGGAAACACCCCATATCCCAGCCAGCAATGCATTACAAAAGCAGCACATCAGGGTTACCCCACAGCAGACCCGTCAGAGCAGTGTCTGCCTCAGCTGTGCTGCCTGCCATCTTCTGCATTGTCAGGACCACAGCTTGCATCCTTAAGACTTGAAACTGATCCACTTCAGTGATTAGGTTGATCCAAGGACACGGACAGGAGAGCAAGATTTAATGGGCAAGCAGGCAGGAAAAGTCTTTTAACACTTTAGAAAACATCGACTTGGTGGAAGGAATTGGCTAGCTCAAGGGATTAGTAATGAGATACTGAGCCCCTTAGCTCTAGGTCACCACACTGAATCTGGTCCAGGTCAGTAGAAATCAAAAGCTGTTGCTGTTCAGAGGCCTTTGGGAAGTCAGTTGGTGGTCCTACCCCACTTACCTCTGGCAAAATATTTGTACCAAAACTAACAATAACAGTTGGCAGCACTTGCAGGAAAGGTTTAGGACTGGCACAGGACAAGGAAAGTCTGAGCAGAGAAAGATATCCCAGCAAACACACTAGGCTGGGACTCAAGAAAAAAAATGAGAAGCTCCCTGATCATCTACAGATTTCCAGTGTGACTTGGGGCACAACACTGAGGATCCTGTTCAAGAAAACTTTATTTCCTCAATGCTATGGTCTTCACAAGGCATTTATAGCCTAAAAGTCTCTGAGGAGCAGAGCAATTGCTGAAGTTCAGACCCTCACCTTTAAAATGGGAATAATTAGCTCACAGGGCTGCCGAAGGGAGAACCTCAGTAAAGGGGTGATAGAAAAGCTAAACAAGAAACCAAGACAGGGGAGCAAACCCTTTCTGCCTAAAATCAGGTCCCCCAACTCCAAAGCAAGGGATTTGCTGAGTATGCACAAGGCTCCCATACGCAAAGTTCTGTGCTTCCTGTGCTTAAAAAGAACAAATCCCCCATAGAGAAAAAGTACCCCCAAAAATCCCCCACATTTCCACTGTTGCCCAGCAGAGCAGCATCAAAGAATCCAGCTGCTCCCACTTTTTATCCCACCAAAGATGAAATTCTAATGTCTGTGTTGTGCAGGAGGTCAAATAGATTATCATAATAGTCCCTTCTGGCCTTAAAAAATATGAAATTGGAGAGTGAATCACAAGATTTTTCAGTCACTATTGAAGGCAGGATGGTAGGCGGCATAGTTCAGTGGTAGGGTGTGATATGGCAGAGTAAATCCAATGTTCTTAGGTCCTGTGAAGCTGGGAAACTGACATTTTGCCTTCTTTGTTGCCCCTTTGGGACACTGAGAGAGATGCAGGTTATTATAATAATAAGCCCAGTCCACTCTCAATGCAGGCTAAGAATATTGCCTCTTACAGGAGTGAGTGCGTGAAGGATTGAGAAACACTAGTTATTTTCAAACTGGATTAAGTCTTTCAAAAGCTAATAGGTTTCCAATGAGCTGTGGTGTTGCTGCTGCAGCTGCTCTAATTTGAGAATAAAAGAATGCAGGCTTTGTGCCTGGGGACCTGTTATTGATCCGAGCAAGAAGGATGGGAAGGAAGGGGGTAGAGGAGGGTTATCCTCCTTTCAGCTGGGGCAGGGGCGTTCTTTTCAAAGTCACATTATCTGCTAGTAACAACAAAACCTAACCCCATGACATGCTGCTCTATACAGGATTGCACTTGTTGAGAACTAAAAGCATTAGGGGGAAAAAAAACTCCACTGGCAACCTTGTGCAGCAAACTTCATTGAAGGCCCACGAGACTCAACAGATGGGTCTCGAGACTCCCTCATTAGGAAACGTGCCTGTCCCTTTGCATCTGCTGCCCCGCTCTGCTCTGTGCCATGCGCTCATTAGCATCCCAGGCTCACAGATTCCTTAGCACGTGCTTCCAATAAATATTGGAAAGAAAGGAGGGGAGGGAAACCACTGCTTGGAGCAGCAAGATGAGGGGTCACCCACTAGGCTGGGAAATCCTTCCACACACACACATACATACACACTGCCCTGCAGTCCCAGAGCAGGAAGGACAATAAAAGGCAGCCAATCACAAATGTGCAGTTAAAGGGACAGGTGTGGAATTGCTTCTATTCAAGTTGTGGCAGAACCTCATTCGTTCCCCTCTGCCACAGTAAATAAAAATCATCATTATATATATAACACCCCTCAACAATTCAGGGCAACAGATTGTGAATCTGCGAGAGCCTATGGCTCCTTTCAGACATCAAGCTGATGCACACTGGGTAATGCCATTACCTTCAAAGAAATTAATTGGTTTTAGGGGTCCAATTCTACAGCCAGGCTCTTTTTCTTTCAGGTCCTCATCAAGCTGCCACAGTGTCACAAATCAGGGATGTCCTTCACCATACTTGGAGAGGTCCATGACTCAGGGCTGAGATCAGAAGCAACTGAAGAGAAAACCATCTCCTCTGTGTTTGAAAAAGTTGTGAGACTAAACAGCTGTCAGGGAGGTAGGAATGTAAAACCTTCCAGGTACTGTGGAAAGAGCAAAGACAAACCTTTAACCAGAGAGGCAGGGTGACAGGGTATCTTGCTCTTACCTCCAAAAGTAAGACCCTCTATTTGCCACCTCTCCATGGGGCCCCAAGCCTATTCCTATTGCACTCCTTCTCATTTACCCTTGTTTACACTACCCTGCCAGAAGCTGCAGGTACTTTTACCACAGCTAACTCCAGGGTGGGACTGGGAGAGTCTCAAGTGATTAACTGGGAGTTGATACAGATCTTGTACAGAATGCAGTTTTCAACATTGAAACTCCCAGGTCAGCACAGACTCAGACTCTTCCAAATGCTGCTGTCTCTGACATACTGCCCAGTCACAGCTCCCACTGCATGATCAGTAAGAAAAAAGCCCTCAGTGCATATCCAGGTAACATGTGCATGCCTGCGGCACTGCTGTGACATGCAGAATGGTGTAAAGGATGAATACAGAGAAAGCCATTTTTAGCTCCTTTAGGGCCTTGTCCTTATCTGTAGCACCAAGGATGGCAGCCACCCTCTGCGGACTGTGCTATATCTAAAAACATTTAGCTGATACGAAAAGGTTCCTTCTGCTGGGGGGGCAGGCAGTGCAAGGAGCCAGGTAAAAACCCTGTGCATACCCCTAATTCCCTGGAGAAACATTTTCTCTGTAGATCAGCAGCATCACTCCTACATGCCCAACTTTGTGACCAAACTCACTGGTCACTCCAGCAAGTTATTTAAGCACATTCCTAACTTAAAGGTTTTTGTTCTTTGATTTAGGTACATTTATACTTTGAGCTGAATCTGGATTTTAGCAATCTTAATGTCTCTGAAAGTTTCTTCAGGTCAAATGAAGCAACTCCCTTTATATCACCCCCACAGTAGGGTGATATAAAAATGGGATAAAATCAAGACCCAGACTATTAGACCAGCCATGGAATAATGGCAGGCAAAGGCAAGAAGTCATATACTGTACACTCAAATTTAAATGTACTAATCACTGCTCTCTTCTTTATAGCCATTTCCTTGGCTAAATGACACCCCTGTGTATTCCAGCCTTGCACCCTCAGGATAGTTTGTGATTGAGAATGTATTGAACACGTACTCTCCTATGCAATTAACATTGAAAGCAATCTGCGTGAAGACTTCAGGCATTTTGATGTTGTCATAACAAGAAAATGAAACTTGGTCTGAGGCACTTACTCAAAAAAAAAAAAAAAGACCCAAAGAAGCACCTTTGCAGAAAGCTGTGAGGGGAACCCTGCTAGAGACTTGGAGCTCTGCTGGAAGCTCCCGTTATTCACTGGAGACAGGGCTCAGCCCAGGTTTCGCTGCAGCCTCTTCTACAACTGACAGGAATAGCTGAGGCTGTTGCTTATCAAAGGAAAGTGTCATCTTGTCTGTGACAGACGTGCCAGCACTGCTCAGTGTCACAGTCTTTGCACCTACTGGAAGCTACTCCAGCTTGATAAGCTGTACACCTACTCAGACCTTAAACTGCAGTCTCCGCTCTCCCCTGTTTTTAGAAAGCAGGGATTTGAGATCAAACCACTGGTGCACAGGAATCCCACCGCTGGGGAGGATAACTGAAGGACAAAGCAACTGGGTTCACAGGTTAATGTGGAGGCATCCGATCCTTGAAGGGTTAATAGAGAAACAACCAGAAAGCAGGTTTTATGTGCATACAAATAAAGGAAACTGAAGGAGAAACAGCACTATTCTCTGGAACAGAGTAAGCTCTCAATTTTAAGCTGTGACAGAAAGCAATAATGTTATGGATTCACTTAATTACAGCTGGATAAAACATAAAGGCTCTACAATAGACATATTTTTTGGCTCTACAATTTTAACTCTTTCAGGGACTTTACTGGTTCTCACTGCAGTAATTTCTGAGTACCCCAGAGTCTTTATTTTTCATTGTTCTAAGAGTATCTTCTCAAATAGTTTTAATGCCTTACTTTAATTCTGTGGAGCTAATATACAA
This sequence comes from Sclerurus mexicanus, assembly GCA_013396755.1. Taxonomy (NCBI): domain Eukaryota; kingdom Metazoa; phylum Chordata; class Aves; order Passeriformes; family Furnariidae; genus Sclerurus; species Sclerurus mexicanus. Next base: position 597,967 of record VWZF01002528.1, read on the forward strand.
AAAAACTAAGGTGAGAATTTCAAAGTGATAAAACACGTGCACAATAAACACAACACAGCTTTGAAATTTTAGTTCAAGCAACATGCTCCAGGGAAAGAGAAGAGCAAATGCTTGCAGCAGCAAACTAAATTTGGGGCTCTGGTCACTAGAGCATCTTCTCCAAAATATTTTGACACATTTGAAAGTCTTGCCTGGAGACACAGCTTTAAGAAATTGCCTGACCCAGAACTGAGGCTTTCATGGAAGTAGGAATGCGCTGCTCAGCGCTGGGGACACTGTGCTCTTTCTCCTAACCTCTGCCACTTGCTCAACTTTCTCAGCAGAGGTAGTTTTTCCTCCTGATCCATTTGTGAAATAGTCTAACGTGGGGTGTGGCCTCCCCACAAACTGCTTCCTAATTAGTTTCTAAACATTAAATGATTATGGAAGCGCAATTCCCATTCCACTCAGGTGATGAAAAGCTTTACAGGAGTTCAGTCTCACTTTGTAATTAGAGAAATTAGCTTTCTAAGTTTAGATCACTCAACTGTGCAAATGGGTTCATCTGCTGGAATGTGTTGCTCCGAAATGTGTGTCAGCCAAGCAGCACGGCACGGTCCCTATCTCTGCCTCCACGACACTCATCCAAGTGGGGAGGTCAGTCCCAGTGCTGCAAGAGGAAAATAAAGTGTTGTGGGTGTATTATAGGAAAGGCCTTATCTAAAAGCTCACTCATCCATGATTGACTGTAGTGATATGTCCTTCTCCTTGCAACAGGGAAGCTTAACTCCCAGATAAAGCATTATCTAAGTGGATGAAATTTTCACTCTTCCATTCAAGTGTGTTCAGAATTACATCTAAAGCTACAGCAAATTAATTTAATGGGTCATTTTGAGGAACAAAAGTACATTTATAAAGATCTATGGAAACAAAGGGCTCCTCTAGCCTCTTTGCTGTGAAATGAGGTCGTCAGGCTTTATGAATTCTTTATGCCTATGGATTCCATGTGTCAAGAGATTCTTTTTCTGGTAGCCCTTTCTACTGGTTTATCGAAGGCTGATGCAGGATCAGGCCCTCATGATTATGCAACTGTCTTCATCTACATTACAGTAATAAAAGTTTAGTCACTGACTTCAAAATGAGATGGATTGAGTCCCTGAATGAGGAATTTTTCCAGGGGCGCCATTCCAAGCTTACCTTCAGGTATCACAAATCTAAGGAAATCCTGTGGGATTGTTCACAGCCACGACTCAATGAGTCACTGAGCTTTAAAAGGAAATTACAACTTTCCTAACACAAAGAATTGACTTCACGACACCTGACCCTTGTAAGCCAGGCACTCCCTCTAAAGGCTGTGATCCTCGTCCCACCGAAGTCCTGGGCAGTCTCCCAGTGGCTTCAATGAACAGCTCTATATTAGGGAACTGATTCAGGCCCAGAGCAAAGCACTGCCTGTAATTCTGGACTTTGGCACACCAAATGTCTGTAACAGCTTCTAATGTGGATGTGATCTAATTATGTCAGAATAGGAAGATCAGCAGGAAGCAACCTTACGCAATGTAAAAAGCTGAGTGCCAGACGTTGAAAAGTTCTTCACCAGCCACAAAGGAAGACACGTTGGCTTCACACTTGTGAGATGTGAAAGCAGAGCACTGCAGCAGGAATTTTACATACACCAGTCTCAGGCTACTCAAAGCAACTCAGTTCAGGCCCCCTGTGCATATGCAGCAGCTTGTACGTTGGTGTGTGTGTAGTGAAATGGGCATCTTAAAAAGGTGCTCAGGGTGCAGGCACCATGCTCAGCTGGTTTACAGTGCTGCCGTGCAGCGGTTAAAGATCTGGCCTTGAGAGTCCAGTGGAGAAAAGCAAGTGATGGGACTTCAAGGGTGAAGTTCTGGACTAAATAAGTTAAGGGGATTTTACTGCAGACTTCCATGAGGTCAAAATTTCTTTCAGGGCTGCAAGGGAAAGGGTTTGCAATGTGTTTCCACATGTGACTGATGCCCTGCCTTGCTTCACCTATCAGTAATACTCCCCATCTCAAGACATTGGGAGGCTTAATTCATTAATGCTTGCGAAGCATTTTAAGTTGTTGGACGAGAAATTCTGTTTGAGGGCAGCTATACTGCTGAGTCACAAGCACTGTGGGAACCAGAACTCTGGATTTCCTAAGCACCGGAGTCAAACAGGTGGAGTAACCTTTTACAGAAAGGCCAGCTCCAGACCTGCCCTAAAGGTACAGAGCATACCAGCAAGCAGCAGGGTATTTAAAGGCCCAGAGGAGCAGATGTGTGGCACTTGGGAATGAGTAACATTTAAACAGGCTGTGGAAGCTAACCAACACCCACAGAGAAAAAAAAAAAAAAAAAAGAAAAGCACTGATTCTTGTATCACCAAAGTGCAGCCACGTTGTGGAAAAAACACAATGAAGGTTTACCAGCCTGAGAAAAGTTAATTACTCCAATAAGAAACAACCAATACTGCTGGAACTTGGGGGCTGAATGAGGCTGGAAGTATTCGGCAACTGCGCACTTCACGGGCATGCCAAAATCGCTTGCATGTGATTTGTGAACCCAAATGGGAAGTGATCTGCAGGAATTTAATGGAAGCCTGAGCATGGTTCTAAGGTGAGAGGCACCAATACCACCAGCTTCCCAGCTTGAGGTACTCTGGAATGGGACAGACCTGACCACAGCCAAGAACAGGCATGTGCTGTGCTTTTGCCATAGGAAATGAAAACAAAGGATATAAAATTAGGTCAGAAATCTTGTTTTCCTCTCTACCACTGACTCTGATGTATAAAATTGACATTCACACATCTACTGTGTTAGATCAGGGTGCAAGAGAAGACCAGGACATAAGAATAGCTGTTCTGGGTCAGACCAAACGTCATGTAGGCCAGGTTCCTGTCTCCAGTGCCTCAGGAAGAAAGGGACAGTGATGCAGCCAGTTCCCAGCACAGTCACCCAACTTCTAGACCAGCAACCCGGGGACTTCCCAAACCAGAGACAAAGTTAGGGGTGGGGTTTTTGGGGTTTTCTTTTTTTGTTCACTGCCCCTTTGATGTGCGATCCTTCCTCTGGGAACCAGTCTGAACACTTTGCTGCCACTGTGCAAACTGCTGGGTTTCTCGGTGCCCTGTGGCAGGGACTCCACACACCTGGCTGTTTGGCTCCAGACCCTGTTCCTGAAAGGATGTGTGAGGCGGACAAACCCCAGAAGTCCCCTGGAAGCTGGGACGAGCATCTCCAGTGCGGGGAACAGGGTCCCAGCTGGACTGTCTGAGCGCTCTGCCAGCACTGCCTTCCCGGGACTGCTCACCTGAGAGATCTTTCCTCCCACTTGAAGCCCCGGGGGCCCTCGGCGGTGCGGCCTCGTGCAGAGGAGGGAACAACGAGTCGCACGGTGGCGACTGCCACCTTGGCTTCCCTCGGAGAGCCGCCCGACGGGGCCACCTCGGAGTGGCGGGCCGGCCGGTCCGGCTCCTTCCCTCAGGGAGATCCCTTCCCTTCCCTCAGGGAGATCCCTTCCCTTCCCTCAGGGAGAGCCGATCCCTTCCCTCAGGGAGAGCCGATCCCTTCCCTCAGGGAGCGCCGATCCCTTCCCTCAGGGAGCGCCGGCCCGACCCCTCCGGGAGATCCCGCCCCGTCCCCTC
>VWZF01002529.1:0-150900 GCA_013396755.1 Sclerurus mexicanus
TTCCATCACCCAGCCCGTGGAATACGTATTTATGAGGTTGGGCAGAGAAGCTGTGGCTGCTCCTGGATCCCTGAAAGTGTCCAAGACCAGGTTGGATGGGGCTTGGAGCAACCTGGGCTGGTGGAAGGTGTCCCTGCCCATGGCAGGGGGTGAAACGTGATGATCTTTATGTCCCTTCCACCCCAAACCATTCCATAATTCTCATCTCTGGTTGTTGCAATTGGAGTCTCAGGGTCTCAGTGCCACCCCAGATCCACCACCCAACCCGTGACCAGCCTGGTTTGCTCCTCTGTGTCGGTCCGACCCCCACGGACCCACCCCACGTGCACACCCACGGCCAAGCCCCTTCAGGGCTTTTCCTTCATCCTTGCACTGTTTTCACACCTCTGTTTCTCAAAAAGCCTTTGATATTCCAGAAGGTTAAGCCACACACAGCTCCTGGGAGCAGAGCCCATCTCTCAGGGGGACATTTGAGACCCAAAGGTGCCCTGGAGCCCCGAGCAGACACCTGGAGAAGAAAAGCACGCAAGAACAAGTGTAGGACACACCTCCAGTATTATCCCAGACTGTAATTATTGTGGGGTTTGGGACTTGCTGAGCTGAACTTCCAGCAGCCATTCCCCTACCAGCACATCATCTTTAAATTGCAATTAAAATATGCTGTATTGTCACAAAAGGGAGGTTGAGACCAGTATCACCCTCTTGGAAGGATGGACTGGGACCAGTATACTCATCCCTGTGCACCCCAGACCTGTGGATGAAGGACAACAACCGAGGAACTGAGCCTGAAAGACGCCAAGCCCCTGAGCCACACCAGCCCAGGGAATCTGAAATGGAAGATTGATGCTGGAATCTGGAATGGCCCTGCCCTCTCCCTAACAAGACAAGAGGGCCCAGAGGGGAGGAAGGGGTTCAAAGGGAGAGTGTTGCTCTCCAGGAGGCTGGAAACCATTTCCTGCACCGGCACCGCTCTTAATTATCTGGTCCCTTGGTCTCTGAATATATCATGTCAAATATCCTCTGGAGACACAGCAGGAGCAAGGGGTTGATGTGTGACCTGGTCAAAGCCAGCGGAGCAGAAACCACAAGGAGAGCCAGGAATAAATCACAAAGAAATGGAGGAAAATATTCCATGTGCCTGCACTGCAAGTCCTCCTGCAGCCCCTTCACGGCTGGAACCCCCCGGCTTGGAGGGGTGGGTCCTACTGATGTGGGTAGGATAAAATGATATAAAATCTGCCATCAGTGTCTTCCTCCTCTAAATGCAGCAAATCTGGGGCAAGAGGAGTTTCCCTGGACGTGGCACAGGAGAAGGGGGTTGGTGTGGGGCAAAGATGGGAACAAAGAGGAGAAAAACAAGGAGGAGGCTGGGGAGGAGGAGGAGAGAAATGGGCAGGAAAGTGCGAGTTGGAATTGCTGACGCTGACCAGGAACTCCAGCAAAATGTCTGGAAGAGGGAGGATGTTTGGGAGGAGCAGCATGCTTGGTTTTCCTGAACATTTTGAGGTCAGTGCACAGTTCAGATGCTGCAGGTTGTCATCTAAAGGGCTCTCCCTTCAAGTGTCAGCAGTGCTGGAGTTTCCTGAGATCCCTTCCCACCTGGCCATGGGATGCCTGTTCAGATGGATCCGGATCTCCAGCAGGTCCTACCTGAAAGCCCCATGTGGATGTCTCAGATATCCTGCAATGCCCAAACACCACCGTGTGCCAGCAGCTGCCTCATCCCTAAGGAATTCTGTGGCAAAGAACTGGTCGGCAGCAGGATTTGCCCGCTCCAGAGGGTCCAACCTTCTCCTGAGAACAGGGATGAGGATGAGGCAGCAGCCCTGGTGATGAGCATTTGGACATTCCCCTTGATCTGAGCTGACCTCAGCTGCTTTTGGAGCCTTCAAAGAGAGAGAAGCCGCACCAGAGCCATTCTCTGTTTCAACAAATCAGAGTAAAAATGAAGGTTGGGGGGGTCTCTCTCGAGGCAAAGATAAAAAGGGCAAACACAGGATGAATTCCCCGCTTTCCAGCGGCAGCTCTTCCCTCAACAACCGGCCTCACGGAGCAGGAAACAACCATTTCTCCCAACACTGGGCCCTTCTTGCGGTTCCGGAGGAATTCCGTGAAACGCCGACCGCGGGACGTGCTCCAAACCCGCTCCTGGGTTTTCGGGTGGGCGAGTAGCAGGGCACCTGTCCAGACTGGTGTGGCAGCTCCAGAGGGTTCTGCAGACCCCACCAGTGGGCTGTTCCACCCCCAAACCCCGTTCTGTGCTGTTTGTACCGCCCGCAGGTCTCGCTACGCCGAGTTCCAGTTCAACTGCCAGCCGTCCCCGCGGGCGGCCAGCGGCTGCCGGAGGGACAGCTACGCTGCCTGCCTGCTGGCCTACACTGGCATCATCGGTACGGCCGTCACACCGCGCTGGGTGGCACCCCAAGGGGCAGGGGGAGACGGGGAGAGGGAGAAAAGGGGTGGGAGGAAGAGGGAGGGAGGGAGGGAGGGAGCATCAGGCAAAGCGTTGCCGGAGGGGAGAGGGAGGGGGTTGTCGTGCTCTGCTCCAGGGAGACTTTCCAGCCCCTTACTGAGCCTAAAGGGGCTCCAGGAGAGCTGGAGAGGGATTTGGGACAAGGCATGGAGCGACAGGACACAGGGAATGGCTTCCCAGTGCCAGAGGGCAGGGCTGGCTGGGATATTGGGAAGGAATTGCTGGCTGGGAGGGTGTTGAGGCCCTGGCACAGGTTGGGCAGAGAAGCTGTGGCTGCCCCTGGATCCCTGGGAGTGTCCAAGGCCAGGTTGGAGCACCCTGGGCTGGTGGAAGGTGTCCCTGCCCATGGCAGGGGGTGGCACTGGGTGGGCTTTGAAGTCCCTTCCCACCCAAACCATTCTGTGATTCCATGAATGTCCTCAGGGAATCTGAGTTCTCAGAAACTGCCCATTACTTGGGCTGAGAGCACTTCATAGTTGATTGAAGGCTTTGTTGATGGTGGGGTGACCAAAGACATCGTGACTTCTACTTTTCTCCTCCCTGGGAGCAAACCAGACCCGTGACAGCAGCACTTGAAGGGTTTTGCTGCATCACAAGGGGGGTTTGACTGACGCCGAGCGCAGAGTAACCCAGGAGAGCAGCACCCAGGGGTGTCACTGACCCTCCCTGGAGCCCCAGACTTGTGGTGACACCTCCCCACCCCTCCCTCCCTGCAGGCAGCCCCATCACACCCAACTACATCGACAACTCCACGTCCAGCATCGCTCCCTGGTGCACGTGCAACGCCAGCGGGAACCGGCAGGAAGAGTGTGAGACCTTCCTGCACCTCTTCACCAACAACATCTGTCTCCGTGAGTACCCCGAGCGTCCCTGCACCCTGGGGAGGCTTCCTGGCGGTGGGGACACGGAGATGCCCAGTTCCCCTGGAGTCTTTGGGTGTCCAGCTCACTGACAAAGCCACTCACTGGGTGCTGCAGAGGAGGAGGCTGGAGAAGGGATGCTTTTCCTTGCCCTGACAACCTTCTTCTCCATCTGTTTCCCACCCCAAAGAAAATGCCATCCAGGCCTTTGGCAATGGGACGTCCCTGAGCGCGGCGGCCCCTTCCATCCCCCCCACCACACAGATGTACAAGCAGGAGCCAAACGCCGACAGAGCCGTGGCCACCCTCAGAGAGAACGTCCTCGAGCACCTCCAGCCCACCAAGGTAGGACAGGGCTGGCCCAGCGTGGTGTTTGTACCTCCTCCTGCCCTCCTCAGCTCTGCTCCCTCTTCCACATGTGTCATTCCTGCCCCGTGCAGACATCAAACCTCCAGTCCATCCAACCTCTCCATCCATCCTCCCTCCATCCAATCTCCCTCCATCCAACCTTCCTCCATCCAACCTCCCTTCATCCAACCTCCCTCCATCCATCCTCCCCTCCTTCTAACCTCCCTCCATCCAACCTCCCCTCCATACAACTTCCCCTCCATCCAACCTCCCCTCCATCCAACCTTCTCTCCATCCAACCTCCCCTCCACCTCCTGGAGTCCTTGATCAGCCTCTTCTGCATGTCCTGGATTGTTCCTCCGCAGCATCAAGCACAGAGCTACGAGCTCCTGTTCCTGACTCTGCCCTCTGTTGGTCTTTCCTCTCTCCTCTCCCTTTTCCCACCATTTTTTCCACCTTTTTTCCCTTCTCTCCTTTTTTCCTCCCTTTTCCCCCCCTTTTCCCACTTTCCCCCCTTTCTCCCTCCCTTTTTTCCCCTTTCCTCCCTTTTATTCCCCTTCTCCCCGTTTTTCCTCCTTTCTCTCTTCCCCCTTTTTTCTCCCTTTCCCCCTTTATTTCCTGCTTCTCTCCCTTTTCGCCCCTTTCCCTCCCTTTTTTCCCCTTCCCCCCTTTTTTCCCTTTCCTCCTCTTTCCCCTTTTACCCCCTTCCCCCCTTTTTTCTCCTTTCCCCCTTTTCCTCCCCTTTCTTTCCCACTTGCCTCCCCTTTATTTCCTGCTTTCCACCCGTTTCTCCCCTTACCCCCCTTTTTCCCTTTCCCTCCTTTTTTCTCCTCTTCCCCCCTCTTTTTTCCCCTCTTCCCCCTCCCCTCCCACATAGGTTTCTTTTGGAATCCCTGGAAAATCCATGGATTTTTCAGGGGTGTAGAAGAGGAGCCAGAACCACAGACTTCGCTCCTCACCCTCCTTCATGGTCACCTTCCCAGGTCCCACGTTCCCCCTGTAGATGAGGATCCTGGAGATCACAACACAGAGTCTTAACCAAGCTTTGGTAAACCCTGGAAAATTCCAGAGGGAAGATTCCAATCATCAGCAAGTCGTTACTATCAAAAGCATATTAAAGTGAAATTACTTAGAGCAAACAGCACATCCATTTGCTGCTGCTGGCAGCGGAGGGCATTCGGTGTTTTACTTTTAAATAAAACAAAATGACCTTGACTCGCCGCCCACCGGAGTGATTTTCAGATTGAATTATTTCGCTGCTGAATAATTAAGAATGGCCCTGATTTGCTGAGCACTCAGGTGGCACGAGCTGTCACTTTTAAGCAGACCCCAAGGACTGAGCTCTGTGCTGGGCTGGCTGGGACCTCCAGAGAGCTTCCAAACATGGGTTAGTTCAAGCCTTTCCGCTGGTCTTTTGCTGGGAAAACACCTGATTTCCCCCTCCCTCCTCCCTGTTCTCGCAGAGCAGCAGGTTGGGAGGTGGAGAAAAGTGGCCTCAGTTTCCTTCCCTGCTTTCCAGGGCACTGGTGGCCAAGAAGAGCACAGGGACACCTTCAGCAGGCCATGGACTTGGAGATTTGGAACATCTCCCTGGAGCTGGTGGTCCCCAAATCTTAGAGAAACCCAAGTGAGGCCCTGGCACAGGTTGGGCAGAGAAGCTGTGGCTGCCCCTGGATCCCTGGAATGTCCAAGGCCAGGCTGGACGGGGCTTGGAGCGATCTGGGCTGGTGGAAGGTGTCCCTGCCCATGGCAGGGGGTGGCACTGGGTGATCTTTAAGCTCCCTCCCAACCCAACCATCCCATGACTCCACGGTCACGCCTCTCACGCTGCCTCCTTTCCCTTGCAGGTGGCAGGGGACGAGAGGCTCCTCCGTGGCTCCACCCGGCTGTCCTCAGGGACCTCCAGCCCAGCAGCCCCTTGCCCCTGGATGTGGCTCCTCGTGGCCCCTGCCGTGCTGAGCCTCTCTGGGATGTGAGGCAGGGCGGGCACGCGCCGGGCACAGACTCGATTTCTGTTGGTTCCTCTACAAAACAACCAGACCAGTAACTTTGTCTGGGGAGGAGGGAGGGGATGGGAAGGAGAGGCGAGTGGTTGGGCATCCCTTCCTCCTCCTCCTCATCCCTCTGCCAATTTCTTTGATTTTATACAATCAGCATCGTCGACAACCAGCTCATTCCTGGCCCTGGCCGCCTTTCCACCCCACAGCTTGGTTGTTGTCTCTCCAGCTCCCTGTGGATGGGGTTGGAGCCATGGACAATCCCCTTGGAAAAGATGAAGGAGAGAGTTGAGGCAAGACGCGAGGGCTGCAAAGGAACTGCTTTTGCCTGCCCCATCCAGGAGGAGAAAGGCTTGTGAAGGATGGCTGAGCTCTCAGGAGGTTTCCTGAAGCCCTGAGACGCGTTGCGGGGCTCTTGGCAGGACGTGTCAAGCAATGTGGAGTTCAGACTGTCCCCAGGGTTGCTCAGGACCCGCAGGACAACCCACCTTGTTCATTCAGTCTGAAGAAACCAGAGCTCTGGTGAGAAGGTCGTTGAGTTTGTGCACTGGAGAAGAACCTGAAGCACCTCCGGGGTAGACAAGTAATACTCTGAGCTGGCTGGCAGGGATTCTCCACCCTCTGGAAAACCAGAGCACGACCAGCATGCACCTCCCGGCTGCCCCCCACCCCTGGGGCCCTCCTTTTTTGGGGAAACCTGTGCCATGTGTCGCTGATGTTCAGGAAGAATCACGTGTGTTGCGTTCTCTTTCCGGCCGGTTTTTTGTGTCCCAGCCCAAGAATCTCAACCCGCTGGTCTCGCAAAGCATTTGGAGAGTTTGTTTTCTCCCACCCAAACGACCAGAGGTCAATGTTGCCCCGCTCCAAGCTCAACTTTCTCCAGCAGGGCTCAACGTGAGAGCCCAACGCAACCACTCTCACGGGCTGCCTGTGCATCCATCAGTCTCACAGAGGATCTTCAGCCAAGGGATGCCATCGGTTTTCCTGGGAAGAGATAGGATGGGAAAGATACCACCCTGAGTGGAAATACCCCTGGGAATTATCCATGCCATGGATCATGCCATGGGTAGGGAGTGCTTTGCTGTGGTTTCCCCTCCCTGAGGAGCTGCCAGAGGCAACCTGTGCCCAGAGGGGGCAGCTGAAGGACTTTGCCTCCTGCCAGGTCCTGTCTGGTCAGCCAAGAGGTCACCCAAACAAAGGCTGGTGAAGCGACCCTTTCCACTGAGCTGCACCCAGAGCTGGTGGGAGGGGAGGACAAAGATCTCTCTGCTGTCTTGGGTGTCTCTGGTGTGACCTTGGGTGTTCGGGGGTCTCTCCTCGAGGAGCTGAGCTGAGCTGAGGAGTCCCAGTGCCTTCCTGGGGGGCTGAACCCCTTCCCACATCAAGCTAGGAAAGAAGATGCAAGGAAGGATGAGAAGGATTCCCAGGATAAATGGTGATCCAGGCTCACTGCCATGGGAAGCACAGGAATCGAGCCAGGTTCTCCCTGAATATTTAGGCCTGGGCTTTGCAGCAGCCCGTTTAGTCCTCGGTTTGGGCTCCTCCAAGGAACAGCATTAGTTCCTTAGCAGTTGGATCCAGGGAAAGGCTGAGGGTTCTGACACAGCCAAATCCAGTGCTTCTCATTCCCATTCCCTGCAGGACCCCTTCCCTTGTTTATTGCTTCAGGATTTGCTGGGAAACTGCAGCAACTGCCTTGGATTTTGGTCCAATGTGAAACCACCCTTGTTTGGAGCTGAACAGCTGTGGACATGTCAGACGTGCACAGAAATCCTCCTGGGACATCCCATCCAAAGTTCTGTTCCTTGAGGGTGCTACCTCCTGGTTTTCCTAATCCAGAGCTGTGCAGAAGAACATGCCAAGATCCAAGGCTGTCTGCAGAGTGGGAACATGCCAAGATCCAAGGCTGTGGGCAGGGTAGGAACATGCCAAGGTCCAAAACCTGTTTGCAGAGGGGTTACATGCCAAGATTCAAGGACATGCGCAGGGTGGGAACATACCAAGGTCCAAGGACATGTGCAGAGTGGGAACATGCCAAGGTCCAAGGCTGCGCACAGGGTGCCAAGTCCCACCCTGAGCTGAGACTTGCAGGTGGGAACTCCATGGCCAAGGGGCTCACCTAGGTCAGGGAAGCAGGGAGGGAGGGAGAGCTCCAGGAGGGTCCTTTCCAAGTGCCACATCCCTGCACGGAGTTGCTGTGAGCACCTCCCCTTTATGCAGGGGTTCAGTGTCCCCTGGGGGAGCCTCTGAGTGTCCCCTGAGCCACAGGTGGGAGGGGGATGAGACTCTGATGCTCAGCCCTTCAAAGGTGAGGAACTACCTCAGCTCCACGAGGTCACGCTGGGAATTGCCTTCTTGTGTCCCTTCCCTTCCCAGTCCTGTGGTCATCCCCTGCTTTTCCACACATCTGCCTGTCCCCACCAGCCTTTCATGGAGCACTGGGTGGGATGGGGACACAAGTGTCACCTGCTTCCCAGGAGTTCCCACTCCTGGGGCTCTTACAGCTCAGTGTCAGTGATGCTGAAGGGCCACTTGGCCATTTCCTTCTCATCCAGCAGGGAACGGGTTTTCCTGGGTGGTCAGGATGATTGGAAAGCCCCCTCCCCTCTCCCTTCAGCCTGGTGCTGTGGCAAATGGGTGTGGAGGACTCCCAGACTCACCCGCAGAGGTGCCCTGGTCCAGTGCCACGTCCCACAGCAGCACCAGTGCTCTGGGGACACCTTTTGGAAGGTTTATCTTAAAGGAGTTTTAACTATTTCAACCAGGGTGGCATCAAATCCCCTGGATTTATATCATAGAATCATGGAACGGGACATCAAAACCCATCCAGTGCCACCCCCTGCCACGGGCAGGGACACCTTCCACTGTCCCAGGCAGTTCCAAGCCCAATCCAGCCTGGCCTTGGGCACTTCCAGGGATATCTTGTTTTAAAGACTCCTTAGGATGTTGTCTGCAAGACCCTCAATTCCCACCTCCTGTCCCAGGCCAGGTCCTGCCCTTCCAGGGTTTCCTTGTGGTCCAGGGATGCTTTGGGATGAGCGAGGAACAGAACAAGGAGCCAGGAAAGAGCCACGGGGGTGGGAATTAAAAAAAAATAAACAATCCCCAAGCCTTCTTGGCTTTTTCCTGATCGTTTCACCCTTTTCACCAAGATTTGATGTCGATTCTCCCTCCAGGCTTTGTTCAGGAATCAAACTCTGCAAAACAAGGAGGACTTTTGAGCCTTGCTCAGAAATGGGATCCTGGTTCTGGTTCCTCCCACCCACCAACACACGAGCACAGGCCGTTGATTTTCCCCTGTGGAAAGTCAGGGATTTTTGGGGGTGAAATTCGAACCCTGCTGAATTCTGCGGAGCAAACCACGAATCTTCTACTTTTCAGTCCCTTTAACCCCCAAAGCTGCTTGTAAAAGCAAAGGATGGAGCCAAGAGAGAGAGAAAAGGAGACAGTGATTTTTTAGGACTTACTCCGTTCCCGTGGACTTCCATAAGCACAAAGAGAAGTCATGGAAAAAAAAAACCCAAACAACTAATAATTAAAGAAAGAAATAATGAAAGAACCAGTCAGACTTTCTGTAGCCACCGAACTCTCCGTTTTTGGCTGCTCAGCAACATCCCCGGGGGTTTGGCAGCCCTGAGAGCCCAGGGAACATTGTGAGTGCACAAAGACACGTTGCCACCCTGTCGTGCCGTCACGGACAACGTCGTCCAAGCGGGAGCACCAGCAGGGAAGGAGACACAGGGCTGGGAGCTGCTGCTGGAGCAATAACCCCTGTGTGGGCACCTGCATGGGAGGGTGGTGGGTTGTCAGCCCACCCTGGGGTCAAACTTGTGCTTCTCTCTTCTGTACATGTCAATATTCCAGCATATCCATGAATAAAGCACACATGCATTTTCCTGACCTCTCTGATCCCAGCGGGTTGTCCGTGCCAGGGGGTCCAGGGTGGGGCTGAGCTTGCTGCTCCGGCGGCTGGAAGGACTGGGGGGTTGTTTTGGGGGGGTTAGAAGAGGGTTGGGGCTCGGCTGGAATCATAAAATCATGGAATATCCTGAAGGGACCCCCAAGGACCATTCAGCCCAACCCCTGGCCCTGCACAGACACCCCACCAATCCCACCCTGTGCCCCAGAGCATCATCCAAACCCTCCTGGAGCTCTGGCAGCCTCGGGGCCGTGCCCACTGCCCTGGGGAGCCTGGGCAGTGCCCACCACCCTCTGGGGGAAGAGCCTTTTGCTGAGATCCCACCTGCCCCTGCCCTGGCACAGCTCCAGCCATGCCCTGGGTGCTGTCCCTGTCACACTGACATGGAGAGACATCAGTGTCACCAGGGAAGGAGACTTGGACCCACACAGTTCCTGGGCCTGTGGAGGTGACACATGCACAGATTTAGGAGCGATTGGGGGAATATTTGGCTCCAAGCTGGTGCCAGCACAGGAGGCTCTGGAAGGTCCAACGGGGATGGGAATAATTGCACCAGTGACTGGGGGCACGTGGAGCCACTAATGAGGAGATGCCACCACCAGACCCAGTGGGTGGAAATCACTGGGAGCCACTGGTGCTGCACCCCTCAAACTGGGCACGGGAGGAGGGCGATGGTTCATGCCAGCCAGGGAGACTTCTGTCTGTGCCACGAACATCTGTGAGCTATTTTTGGCAATGTAAAAAAAAAAAACCACGAAAGAAATCACAGGAAAATTGGTGGGAGGCAAATGGAATGTTTCCTTGCCAGTTTTGGGCGGGGAGAAAAATCTGTCTGGAAAGCAAATGTAGATAAAATTTGTATAAAAACAGCGGGTGAAATTCAGGCCAGTTCCCGAACACCGAGTGAGAGGAAGGTTGGGCACACAAACGGGGCAGTTCCTCCTCCCCAAAATCATGTTTGTCTCCAGGCAGACCCAAAGCAGCTGAAGAAGAGCAAAGTCTGAGGGTCAGGGCTGGGTTGGACTCTCCTCAGAGCCTTTTCCTTCCCCACAGAGCCCAGGCTGGGGTCCTGCTGAGTCCAAGAAAAATCCCTGGGACAATTCCAGCTGGTTGGACCTGAAAGCGCTGCAGGTCTGAGGTGTTTCCCCTGGCTCTGGGCAGGTGGTCCCTCCACCAAGGTCAGCTCCCAAAAAAGCTGGTGGGGACAGCCCAGGGCTGGCTGGTGATGGGGTGACAGGATCTTCTGGGATTCAGGGGGGACCTGGCCTGGAAGGAGACCTCGGGATTCCCTGATGAGACTCCCATGGTATGTCCCTGCACCTGCACCAGGACAGGGTGGGATAAGTGTGGGGCTGGTTGGAGCATCCCTGCTCTGGGATGCAGCAACCCGGCTTCAAACAAGCCTGGAAATCCCCCTAAATTTAGGGAGAAGAGATTTTTGGAGCAGGAGCACCGCTAAGAGCTGGAAGAAGCTTGGCCCGACCCCCTCTCCTATCCCATCTCTAGGTCTGGGTTTGGGGGATACTGAGTGCCCACAACAACACTGATCCTCACTCTCTCCTCCAAGCACAGACTTCGAGGCAAGAGCAGGTGAAGGGATTTTCCCACATTCCCCCAAAAAAAGGTCCTGTGAGTTCTGCAGCGCCCAGGACAGGCTGGATGGGGCTCTGGGCAACCTGGTTTAGTGAGGGTGTCCCTGATCACGGCAGGGGGTGGCACGGGATGGGTTTAAAGCCCCTTCCAACCCCAACCATTCCATGATTCCATGCTGGAGCAGAGCCTGGGGCAGCACTGGAGGAGAGATGTGATGTGCAGGTGGGAGCTGGTGGAGACCCAGGATGTCACTGTGAGAGCAGACACAGCTGATGCCGGACTGTCCTGGGGGGACATTTAAAGCAGAATCCATGATTTTCCCTCCGTTCTGTGCACGCAGACAGTGCTGAAGTGCTGCCAGGGTTGGAGGCGCCTCCATATGGCCATGGAAAGGCTGGAATTCTGCAGGAACAGGGGATGTTTGCCAAGGGGAAGCGCTGCAGAACCAGCTCTGATGTGAGGAATGGTCCGGGCGCTCCATGTTTGGGTGGGTTTTTTGTTCCCCTGAGGAGGAGTGGGAATGATTTCTGGGGGGAGCAGGGATCCCGGGGAACTTGTCAGTGGGAATCTCGGCACGTTGTGGCTGCAGATTGGGAAGCAGAGCTGGAAAAACAGCCAGTGGGATGGGTGGAGGGACAGGGACACAGGAGCTATGTCCGTGCTCTGCTCTAATTCCCTGACCAGCTGCCACAGTCCACACTCCCAAATTAAATCCAGGGCCCAGCACGAGGACCAGGAGAGATTAAATCCCACCAGTGGGGTGAGATGGGAATCTGCTCCATTCCTGCAGGCTCTGGGCTCATGGAACTGCATCCCAGGCTTGTCATCAGCAGCAGGGGAATAGAGAGGAGCAAGTTTTATCCCCTCTGGCAGAGCCAGAGTGGCCCAGTCGGTGTTTTCATGGCTGAATTTCCTGCAGATGTGGCTTCTGGGAGATGCACAAGGTCTGAGGAAGAACCAGGAGCGCAGAGAAGGGGAGGGGAAGGAGGGGCCAGATCATGCAGCTGGTCACAGAATCCTGGAATGGTTTAGGTTGGAAGGACCTCAAAGCTGAACCAGTTAAGGGCCAGTCACACCATGGCCCCAACGCTGAGGAGGTTGGAGCAAATTAATCCCACCTTCAGCCCCGAGCACCCCAAGTGACCTGCAGGGAGGACGAGCCCCTTTTTCTCTACAACCTTAGAATTATTTAGGATGGACAAGACCCCAAAGACTGTGAAGACTCGGACACCTTTTGGGATGCTCCTCCTTCCACCACCATTCAGAGACATCAAGGAGAAGATCAGGGACCAAGAGCTTCCCTGAAGGAGGCACCTGAGGGAAGGTGGAGGTGAGGGGTTATTTGTGCACAGAAAAATATTATAGAGATTAAAATGGAAACTTTTCAGTGACTGTCCCCACCTTTAAAATTTACAGATTTAACTATTTGAACTGTACAAAGTGATGTGGGACACGTCCCTCCTTCCTCCCTCCCAAATTCCTCCGAATTCCTGGAGAGCCCCTTGAGATCCAACCCCATGGTCGAAACTCACCCTCAACCCACCCTCGGGTTATTTATCCCCCCATTTTAATAACAAATAAAGATAAAGGGAGGAGAAAAAAAGAAAAGAAATTAACCAGATCATCTACTTTTTATTTCAGAGGAACGATTTGCATTATTTACTTTTATTTATATACAGGTACTTCACATTGGTATTTAAAATGCACAGACCTCCCAAGATTTCCCTCGTTCCGGCTTTAAATTAGCTGTTATTTTACAATACAAAAAATTATACCAAAAACCTGCAGTCCTAAATGTGTGTATGTATAACACCCACGACCCCGGCAATGAAATAGTTTACAAGACTCGCTCCTATTTACAGATGGATGCCAGAAATGCTAAATTATACATATTAACAAACTAAGCCCGAGGCCGAACACAGGGGAAGGATCGTAAAGAACGACAGGACAGAGAGGGGAGGAAAGAAAATCCTGGTTACAATCAATTCGAGGATCTCAAAGAACGTTTATTGTGCACAAATTTCAGAGTAATATAAAACTCTATTTTTTAGGGTTTTTCCTTTTTTTTTAAAAAAAAAAAAATGGACTGACATATGTTACACTTCTCCACGGCTGTAATTTGTTTTGCTTTGTTTTCCTTCTTTCTTCTGGCGAGGTTTGTGGACTCGGTGGTGGGCGGGGAGGCAATGGCTGAGGAATTGGAGGACCTGGAAGACGCGCACCGAACATTCCGCGTGTAGTGTCGGAACAAAGGAAGAGACTGAAGGAAACCTGCCCTGATGCAGAAAAAACCCGGCACATGCGCACGTTGTCCTAGTCCTGGCACGGGAAACCCAGCTCGTTTCGGCAGCTCCCGAGGGGAAAAGTGGGGATTCCACCAAAAAGTGCCAAGAAATGAGGAACACGCCGAGCCTTCCCTTCCCAGCGCTCCCGAGGATGTTCCCACTAAACCCCAGCCCGTTCCCTCTCCCACCCGCTGCTCCAGCTCAGCTCCGCTCACCCAGCCCTGCCCTTCCAGGGGTATTCCCAACTGGAGATAAAGGGGAGAAGAAGAGGCTTCCACTCTGGCTGGGAGTGGATGGATGAGGTTGGAAGTCGCTCCGGGAATCACTCCTGGCTTCCTCACGAGCTCAGTGCCAGCGAGTCCCTGTTTCCAGGGAAAAGGGGATCAGGCTCCAGGCTAACTCAGGCTCTCCCGGAAAAGCAGCTGGGAACACCGGGATGGAGAGTCAGCCTGGCTCTGCAGCACTGGAATTCCAGTGGCAAAAGCTGGAAGTTTGATTTCAGCCTCAAAATTCAGCGTTTTTAGGGCCGGAGAAGCTGGGCTGCCACTGAAAACCATTCCATGGACCCATGGAGTGTGGGCCCCGGGAATATTTCCTGCAGGGAAATGATGTTTCTGAGCAATATTTGGGATACAATATCCCTAAGGAAGTGTGGGTCTGCCCAGGGAGCTGCCACGTGTTGGCGGCACCGCAACATCCGATTCCGGGACATCACATGCCATGACTTCTGTTGGCCACAGGCACCACCCCACCATAAACAGCTTTACTTTGGCAATTCCAACAGTTCAAGCCCAGGGAGAGCCACCACAACCCAAAGGTCGCGTCACATCGATCTTCTCGTGCCCGAAATACCGATGCAGAGCGTGGCAGGGTCAGGCTGTGACAGTCCAGAGAAAATTCTGGGCTAAAACCACCTGGAAAACGGGGAATTAAAAGCGAAGAAAGCGCGTCATCTGGAGATCCACCAGCACCGTCGCTTTGGAGAATCCAAGGGCTGCGGCGCTTCTTTTTGTTGTTATTAATTTTTTTCAAGGCTCCTCTCGTAGAATAAAAACGCTCCCAGGGCGGAGACGTGAAATGCTGAATTTCAGCCAGTTAAAAACACCTGCCAGGAGTGATTTCACATGGAAATCACTGCCACAGTCTGAACGGCAGGGGCTGAGAGCGCTGCCTTGATCCTGCCCGCGGTGACCGGTGAAGGACATTCCTTCCTTCCTTCCTCGTCTCCAAGGGGTGGGTTTTCCCCCCCACCCACCCCCGTTTCCAATGGAAAAGCTGATATTTCACCTGGTTTCCACACTGAAGTGAAATGCATTTGAAACACATCGAAGTCACGTCCTGCCTCCCTGCTTTGCAAGACATCACGACATAACCTGATGGTCAAAGCTCTGGAGAGTCACCCAGTGCTGCTCAGCTGAAGGACTTGGCAAGACAAAGGTTGAAAATGCATCCAAAATCCATTCAGGAAGGGGTTTTTTTGGGGTTTATTTCCACGTTAAACCTCTCTGTGTCCTGCGGTTCATGGACAAAATCTGTGTGTGGGGATTAATTTACAGACTCTCCAAAGAAATCGGGTTGTTCTTTGTCCCCAAAAGGGAGGAAAGCCCCAAATCCTTCACTGGTGATAAACCGCCAGCAATTCCCACCCATTCCCACTTCTTTTTCCCCTGTTTTACCTTTAATTGGGATGAAACTGCAGCAGAGCTATGTATGAGTTCTCCCTCATCTGTCTGGAGGTGCAGAGCAGAGCTCCATCCTCAAGGAGCTGGTTCCTTTTCTTTAGATAAATAACTCCTATCCCTCTATTTAATCCCTTTTTTTTTGGTTCTGCCAAACCTCAAACTTTGATCGTTTTTGCTCCTTTCCCCAAAATCTGACCCCTCATTTTGTGGCCGCACCATAGGCTTTGGAGACCTGACAATCCACCTCTCCAGGGGTGGGAAACCACCCCTCCCCAAAAAAAAAATCAATATTTATGTCTTTTTATTAATGTCAAAACCTCTCCCCCCTCCAGGCCGACAGTTCTGGATGCTGGTTCTGCTCAGGAAGAGCTCAGCCATAAGTTTAAGCTGAAGCTCTGTCCTAAACAGGGAGACTCAGGCACCAGGGCTTTCCCCACGTGGGTTGGCAGTTTTCCTCCCCAAAAGAGGGTTGGAGGAGCAAGGAGAAGACATTTCCAACCACGGGGACGCGCATCATGGCTGAAAACGTGGAATGGCAGGGCAGGGGTTTAGTCCAGTCCTATTTCTCCAGTTCGGGTTGGTCCTTTGACAGAGCAGGTGAAGCAATGCCGTCAGGAGATGAACGTGTCTGAGGTCATCTCTGCAGCAGGGGACACTTCGGTGGCCGAATCCCCTCATCCTAAACCACAAAACTCCCCCTTTCCCTCCCCCAGTTCCTCTTTCCCAGAGGGCACTGAAACCTCTGGTTTACAACCAGATGTGTTTCTATATATTTATACATCGAATGCATTTCCCCCAGGTTCTTCTCCAGGCCCAACACCCTGCACTCATTAAATGACGCATCAAATCAGAATCGTCCCCCCCTCCCCAGGGTCCCTGAACCGCCATCCCCTCTGCCACCATCTCCCACCTTTGCTCTGAAGAGCCTCTTCGGAACGAATGGCCAGGGAAAGAGAAAACCACCCCAGAACTGGGTGGGTGATGTGACTGGTCACCGAGACGTGATTTGGGTTTCAGCTGGCAAAGTGCCACCTGAGCAGATCCAGGAGCACTTCCCTCCCTCTGAACGAACACTGGATGTCCTGCACAGAACCCAACGACTCGGTGACCTGGATGGCCCCCCCCAGTTACGGTGATTAAAGCCATAATTACAGAGTTTGGCACCTTCTCCACCACCTTCCTGCCAGCCCCAACACCACAACGCCGTGAGGCCCTGGCTGTGCCACGTTCCACGTGCCAAGGAAACACTGGGCACGCACAGATGGATGGGTTAAGCCCAACCTTGCGCCTCAAAACACAATCCCAACTCATCAGGGTAGTTCAGGTGGTTTGATGTCCCCTCCCAAACACCCAAACCTTCTCTCTGCCGTTTCCAAGTCCCATCCTGTCACCAACCAGCCGCTTCTTCCACACCTCCCAGAGCTCAAACCCCGCGGGAATCACCAGCAGCTGATGGGGCAGAACTCAAACCTGAGGCCAAACGGAGCTTCTCCGCTTGATTTTGGTTTCAAGTTCCTTTTCTACTTCATCCTCGAGCTCTCTGGCACCCAGAGTGTTGCTCTCCACACCCTGGAGGAGGTGGAGCAAATGGACATGGCTGGGGAGCGACTCCTCCAAGCTCAGCTCTCATCCAGGATGGCCGGAGGGAAAGGGGGAGGAAGGAGCCCAAACCCAGGAGAAATCTGCTGTGTGTGGCCTGGAAAACGCTGGTGGAACCAGGAGTTCCCTCGGGAGACACTGAAACTCTCCTTGCCCTCCGTGTCTTTCCACCTGGGCGAGTCGTTGGCCGGGCAGGAAAACGCCCTTTTCCTCAGACGGGGAATACGGATGGCACTGGGTGGCTCTGGATGTGAGGGACAGACCTTGAGAAGGAATTCCATGGTGTTAAAAAGCAAGGTGTGGAGCAGTCTCCTCACTCCCTAGATCTGTTCAAGTCTAGGCACTTGTGTGTGGTGTTCTCCAAGCAGGTTAAGACTATGTAAACACCGAGTCCTTCCAAAGCGACAACCAGCTTCTCCAGGGATTCCACGTGGGCCGAGCAAGAGCAACCTCCACACCATCCCAAGCTTTTGCCTTCCTGTGACGACCGAAAGCCAAAAGGCTGCGTCGGGACGAGAGTTCCGCCGAAACGCCGAGGGAATAACGAACCACTCAATGAAAACAAAGGGTGGAGATGCTTTGAAGGTTAATAGTAGTGTTTATGTGTTGAGAGCTGACACCTGTAAACACTGGCTCTGTTTTCTCGTTTGTACAGTTTCGATAAATACATGAACTACAAAGCACTTCCCATGTAGAAACCTGAGTGTCATTCATATTGGACTACTGTTCTATTTACACCACCCAGGGGCGGCAGCAGCGGCCCCCGCAAGGGAATTATTTCACTTTAAACAGGAAGGAAACAAAAAGGAGCAACCTGAAGCCACGTGTCAGTAAAACTTAAGTGGAGCAGTTGTCAAATCAAGCCAACTAGCACGGAGATGAGAGAAAAAAGTCGGGTTCAAGGAAGGTGCGGTGGTTGGTTGGTTTTTTTCCGAGTGCTTCGAGTCTCTTGGGACACAACTTGGAAATCTTCCTCCTCCTCCTCCTCCTCCTCCTCCTCGGTATTCCTTTTCCATTTTGTTTAAAACCCTAGAGAGTTTGTGATGTCCATGCATCAAATACAGGTTCCTGGCTGTGCAGGGGGCTGCTGTTTCCGATTCCGGACGGCGCCCGATTTCTCTTTGTAGGCAATTGGCATCTGTTGTGAAATGTCCACCAGAGCGCTGGCCACGGCGAGACCTGGGGCACCACAACAGAGGGTCAGAAGAGCCACAGCAGCATATCCTGCAGCCACAGCTGCAGAGAAACCTCCAGGCCACGAAATGTATGGAATTTTTGGAGTGTTTTGGTTGAAGGGACTAAAGTGCAGCCAATGGTCTGAAATAATCCATGGGGGGCAAGTGCAGCAGGAAAAGCTGCAGGAGGGGTGAGGATTAAGGGATGGGAAACTCTTGATATTGGAGGCTGAACCCTTAAGATTGGAGGTGTCTTTGGACCAGAAGATGGACTACAATGACCCTGAAGGAACGTGTGCATGGAGGTTTTACTGCACTTCCCACGGATCCATCATCCCCGCAACCTCCACATGGCAGTTCACGGAATCATGGAATGGCTTGGGTTGGAAAAGACCTCAAAGATCATGTCATTCCACCCACTGGGAATGGGCAGGGACACCTTCCATAGCCCAGGGTGCTCCAACCTGGCCTTGGACACTCCCAGGGATCCAGGGGCAGCCACAGCTTCTCTGCCCAACCTGTGCCAGGGCCTGCCCACCACATCCATAGATAAACCACTATCTGGGATGTAGCTCAATCCAGCTCCAAACCATCCATGCCATCTCAAACGTCCAAGAGCCCCTGCTCAGGTGGGCACTGGGGGGAACCCAGTTAAAGGCCAAACTGCCCAGGAGATGTCTCGGTGCCCTGACACCAGGTTTGAGTGAGAACAAGGAAACCTTAACCTGGATGGAGAAAAGCTCTTTGCCCAGAGGTGCCAAGAGGGCAGGGATGGTCTGAAAGGAAAAAAGGGGATTGGCTTCCCAATGCCAGAGGGCAGGGCTGGGTGGGATATTGGGAAGGAATTGCTGGCTGGGAGGGTGTTGAGGCCCTGGCACAGGTTGGGCAGAGAAGCTGTGGCTGCCCCTGGATCCCTGGGAGTGTCCAAGGCCAGGTTGGATGGGGCTTGGAGCAGCCTGGGCTGGTGGAAGGTGTCCCTGCCCACAGCACAGGTGGGACTGGATGGTCTTTGAGGTCCCTTCCCACCCAAACCATTCCATGATTCTATGACTTGGTGTCCCCCAGAAATGGAGCTGAGTGACGAGTTACTTTCACAAGAAACTCCTGCAAAGCTGTCTGTACCAGATGCCTCTTTCCCCCAGGCATTAATTAAAGCACAATCCAATTATCAGGTGTTCATCCATCCCCTGACCCAAGAAACGGACCCAAAGCTCAGGTCAGAATCCAGAGCTGGGGAGCCCCAAACACCCCGAGAACATCCTGGGCTGGGCTGTGGGCACAGCAGCAACGTGGGATCTGGAAAGGGGAATCTGGGCAAGGACTCTGGAGTTCCCAGCAAGCCATGAGAGCCAAGAAGAATGCTCACCTGACTGTCCTGGTGGTGGAATACCCCCGAGCCCCCGGGGCAGCCTCACGAACACGGAGAGGACGGCGGCTTTGTTCCCAAAGCAGGGCTCCAGCGCGATGGGCTTTGGGACCGTCTGCAGGGGGAGCAAGGGGAGAAGGCAAGGGTTAAACAGCGGGTTCCACCCTCCCTGTCCCCCAGGCTCGGCTTCCCCAGCTCCTCCAAGCTCCAGGGCATGGACCACGCTGCTGTGCCTGGTTTCCAGCTCCCAGCCAGCGAAGGTCAACCCGGTGTCAGCAACAACCAAACCACGAGTCACCGCGGCGAAAATCATTCGCCTGGTGGGAATCGCGCTGTGAGAAAGTCAAGCCCAACACGAGGCTGGCATTTCTCCCTAAATTCAGCACCAGAGGAGCAACTGTTGTTCTGGTCAACAACAGGGTTGAGTTTGCTTTCCCTTCCAACCCACGAGCAGAGTAGCAGCAGGTGCCACCGATCGTGATTTGCTTCCACTTCCATTTCCAGAGTTGAAGGTTACACCTTCACAGCTCTCGGAGCAGCAACACAGCAAAGAACATTCTCCCAAGAACATAAAGAAGTGTCGGGACTTGGAGCAACCTGGGCTGGTGGAAGGTGTCCCTGCCCATGGCAGGGTGTGGCACTGGATGGTCACTGAGGTCCCTTCCAATCCAAACCATTCCCTGATTTGACTGCCCCAAACCATTCACTCTTTTCCAGCTGTTTGCTTTAAGCTCTGTTCTGCCACCGTAGTCTTTTGGTTGTGTTCTTTCTCAAGGGGTCATGGCCATTCTCCAGTGGCCTTTCTAGACCCCTCTGGGCTATGTTCTCAGGCTGCTGGTTGCTCTGAGACCTGAAGGTGCTTTAGGAAGCTTGTTGGATTGTCCTGGCCCTTGTGAAACTGAAAAGCAGAGGATTCAGCAGAGCAGAGGACGCCCTGACCCTGGCTCTGGGTCCAGTTTCAGTGGCCTGTTGAATCCCAAGGTGGAGGACCTTTTAACATCCTTTACTGAAGCCTCTTCACTCTGAGTACTTCACAGTTGCATTGCAAATACGGACATGAAAAGAAGTTTTCAGATAAACTTGGTAACTCCAAGGCAGCTGGAGAAGGACTGGGGACAAGAGCTGGAGGGACAGGACACAGGGAATGGCTTCCCAGTGCCAGAGGGCAGGGCTGGCTGGGATATTGGGAAGGAATTGCTGGCTGGGAGGGTGGGCAGGCCCTGGCACAGGTTGGGCAGAGAAGCTGTGGCTGCCCCTGGATCCCTGGGAGTGTCCAAGGCCAGGCTGGACAGGGCTTGGAGCAACCTGGGCTGGTGGAAGGTGTCCCTGCCCATGGCAGGGATGGGACTGGATGGGCTTTAAGGTCCTTCCAACCCAAACCATCCTGTGATCCTGAGACACAAAGTGCAGGCAGCTTTCTGCCCCCTGGAGGAGCAGGGGGAGGGACCCTGTGCTGATCCTTGGGGATTCTGAACATCACTCTCCCAGCTTTCCCCTCGTGAAGGTTTTAATTCACTGATCCACAGCCAATTTCAACATGTCACTAGAAAGACAAAGCTCAACAGCTCAGCCCAAAATTAGAACAGGTTGTCACCTGAGCCTGGCCTGTTCCCACACCAATGACACGGGATCAGTGCTGCTATGGGATGCACCAACAGCACGAGGAGGCTGCAAGAGCACACCAATGAGTACAGGTACAAGAAAGAGTCTTCTTTTGTTCCACAACAGCAAAAAACAAGGTGACAAACACTATTTTACAGGATACTCAGTGCTTTCTGCTTGCCTGTTTAGTATGGACAAGCCCTGCTCTGGTATTAATGAAATAATTATTGCTTTTTCCATCAGGCATCAAACTGTACTTGAATGTTCAACAGAAACTCGATATGACACGAGCACGGCAAGAGCCCGAGCAGGAGTCAAACAATGCTGTTAAATCACTGCTGCTCAATAAAAAAGACAAAGGGAGACGACAGCAGGCAAAATGAAACTCCAAACTGTTTCCATATCTCACATTTCCTGCGGTGATTGCAGCACGACCTGGGCTGTGTGTGCGAGGCAGATAAATTCCACGGGCTGGGTGATGGAAGCTGCTGTTTGCCTGGTCTGGGACAGCAGATTCCTTCATCCCCCCACCCCCAGGGAAGGGACAAACTCCGAGTGAAGCTTTTCCCATCCTGGTGCTGGATCCAACAGGGGACTCAATTCCAGAGGTGACAGAGANCCTCTTTGCACCTCCTGTGGGCCAGGGGGGTGACCTGAGGGGTGTCCAGGCTCTGGCAGCACCTTTGTAATGGCACCAAAATCCCCCTGAGTCTCCTGTACATGATAAACCAGAAAGGAAACCAGTTCATTGTCAGTCAGGGAGCTGGAGGGACCTGGAGGGTCATTTAGATCATCTCAACCCCAGGCAGGACCTTTCCTCCTCCTCTGCCCTTTCTAACCAATGCACCCTGAGTGTGCAGCAGAGACTCTCACTGGGAGCCTCTGTGGGCACAACCTTGACCTTTCCATGGGATCTTCGTTTCCTTCCTCAAGGTCACACATCTTCCTCCTCTTGGCTCTCCTGGTTCCACATCACAGACATCCTGGGATGGGATGGAGCTCTGAGCCTCCTTCCCTCCCTTGTCAACCTGCTCAGAAAAGGATCATGGAATCATGGAATGGTTTGGGTTGGAAAGGACCTTAAAGCCCATCCAATGCCCTCCCCTGCCATGGGCAGGGACACCTTCCACCAGCCCAGGTTGCTCCACCCTGGCCTTGGACACTTCCAGGGATCCAGGGGCAGCCACAGCTTCTCTGCCCAACCTGTGCCAGGGCCTCAACACCCTCCCAGCCAGCAATTCCTTCCCAATATCCCATCTAATCCCATCCTCTGTCCTTTGGAAGCCATTCCCCGTTATTCTATCACTCCAGGCCCTTGTAAATAGTCCCTTGCCATCTCTCTACTCAACTCCCTTCAGGTCCTGGAAGGCCTATTAGGTCACCCCGGAACCTTTTCCTCTCCAAGCTGAACGTTCCCAAAAACCCCGAGGGTTAGTAAAAAATTGTTCACATTTTTGCACGGGGGAACTCGATTCCTCTCAACCACAGCATGGACAACGATGCACCCAAAATCTGTCAGGCAGCTGCAAACCAATTTGGAAGGAATCAAACCCCCACATCGTTCTCCTGCAGCTGATCCCGATCTTCAAACCAAAAAGGGGAGGAAAAACCAGCCTGTTGTCCATCAAATCCAGCCAGGGAAACACGACAACCAAAAGCAGCCTGAAGAATCAGGCCCTGCACATTTATTCTTGACAGTTCAGGCACCTGCTTTCTGAACTGTGACTCATCCTGCATCTCATCCGAGTCCAGAGACAAAGCCCAGCCACTGGAATGGCTGGAATGACTCACCCGGAGTGACGGGAATGAGGAATTGGATGCAAGGGGAAGGTCAGCTGGGAGGGAAGGGCAAGCTGTGCCCTCTGGGAGACACAGAGCCCGGGCACTGGAGGGGGCAGTGCCCTCAGGGAGGGAAACCCGTGGGATTTTGGGGTGCTCTGGATTGTGGATCTCACCCACCACCAGCCTGGTCTTGCTCGTGTTTGGATGTGCCCCACGGAGGTGCCATCAGGGCACAAAGAGGGTGGGGAGAAGATGGGTGGCTTCATCAAGGGGAATTGTAGCGGGGAGACCTCAGGTCTCCTTTGCTTCCCCACCCCTGAGTGCTCCTAACACAGAATACCCAGAGTGGGAAGGATCCTCCAAGGACCATCCAGTCCAACCCTCAGCCCTGCACAGACACCCCACCAATCCCACCCTGTGCCCCAGAGCATCATCCAAACCCTCCTGGAGCTCTGGCAGCCTCGGGGCCGTGCCCACTGCCCTGGGGAGCCGGGGCAGTGCCCACCACCCTCTGGGGGAAGAGCCTTTTGCTGAGATCCCACCTGCCCCTGCCCTGGCACAGCTCCAGCCCTTCTCCTTGTTGCACGTCCAAGCTGTTCCCCTGCAACTGGGCTTTGAGTGGCCTTGGGAAGCAGAGAGCAGGCCATTCCAAACGCTTGGGATTCATCGGAGAGGCGGCTTTTAATGGCAAACTTACAAAAGCTACATGAAACAGGGAGATCTCCACATTTTGTAACCCCTTTTATCAGATGCTTACAACCTGCCCCTGCCAGTGACTTCCACTTGGAGCGTTTTGATAAACCATTGTGGAATTATGGAAGTGATTCCTTTTTATCGAAGGTTTAATGGCACAATAAAGTTGACATTATTCAAATCTATGCAAATACGGTGCATCCTCACACACTTGGCACTGCTCTGAGAGGTGCCTGAGCGGAGGAGTCACAGCTCTGGAGGGGACACAGAGGGGACAAAGACCACGGTCAGTGGCCATGGAGAGACACCTGCAGGTGGCTGAGCACTTCTTGTCCCCAAAGAACTTGTGAGTGCACTGGAGTGACCATTTCATGCAGCTGATCAGGGAGTCACGAGATGGTTTGAGTTGGAAAGGACCTTAAAGACCACCCAGTGCCACCCTCTGCCATGGGCAGGGACACCTTCCCCCAGCCCAGGGTGGTCCAACCTGGCCTTGGACACTCCCAGGGATCCAGGGGCAGCCACAGCTTCTCTGCCCAACCTGTGCCAGGGCCTGCCCACCCTCACAGGGAAGGATTTCTCCTTAGTATTCCATTTGAGAGGATCACAGGATCATCTAGGTTGGAAAAGACCTCCAAAAGAACGTCCAGCCTCTGGCCCAGCACCACCTTGTGAACCAGCTCTTCCCTTGGACACCCCCAGGGGTGGNGAGATAACCTGGACCCTTCCCCTGCAATTCCCTTTCCCCAGCCAAGCCACAATCCATGGAAAAGACGGGAAAGGAGGATCCAGCCTGGCCAGAGTGCCCAGCCTTGCCTGGGTGGGAATGGGAAGTTCCTGGTGGTTTCCTAAGTGGTGACACATCCCCTGGATCCCAGAGGCAGCAAATCTGTTCTGAGCCTTTGCCCACAAATTCCTGGCCCAAGCCAGCACTAAAAAGCCAAATAATTCCGGTTGTTTCTGAGTTTTGATGCGCATTTAACACCCATAAATCTGAAAAGAATTACAGGCATTAAAAGCAGCAAGAGGCACAGGGAGCGATTTATTTAGTCCAGCTTCTCCAGCAGGACTTTCTGCATTTCCCAGGAGTTTGTGTGGGCCCTCCAGAGGTGGAATCCACCAGCAGTTCCCTTGGGAGACAATTCCCCAGGCAAATGCTTCCCCCAGGCAGGTGGGACCATGTGATGCTCAAGCTAAACATTTTTATTTCATCCCATTATTTCTATTCAGGCTGCTTTTATGTGACAAATTGGAAAGGTTAACACGGTGTCACATAAAACTAATGGCCAGAACAATAAATATTCGGTGTAATTTCCAAACCACAGCAGCACTTTTTATTTAGGTTCTGCGATACACCACCAGCATATTGCTTTTGGAAATGTATTAATAACAAAAAAAAATACAGAGAATTCGGGTGGTTTGATCAAATAACTCTTCCATGGTTTGCAATTTCCAGTAAGGAAATTAAAAGCAAGGAAAAAATCTCCTGGTGGGGGATGAGAAGAGAAACATTGACCCAAAGAGTTCAACTTTATGATTTGATTCCGCTTGTTCAGGTGATTTCATTCCGCACAAAAAGGGTCAAATTCCATTTGCAAGTTTTTAAATTGTGCCATTAAAAGCTGAGCGAACATTTGTAAAACAAGTTACAAGCAATTTCCTAGAAAGAAATAGATTATTAAGCCTTAAAAATCATATTCTCAGGGTAATATGTGTGTCCTGCAAGATAGAGATGAATGAACTCCCAGCAATAATTCACAGTAAATGAGTTTAGATTAAAAATTTACATTTACCTCGTCCCTGCTATCTACCTTGGAAGTGACACAGAGAGGGGGGAACAAATTGGACCCAAAACTGCATGTGAGGAACTAAATAAAAGCCACATTCAACCCCTCACAGGGACGTTCCGAGTCTGAGATTGGAAATACAGACCCAAACCCCCCCTACCTGGGAGCCCACACAGGGCACTGAGTTCCTCCTGCTGCACTGAACAACAACTGCTTTTTATTTCTATTGTTAGGATGATTTTTCTCACGATTTTTTATTCCAGCAGTGCCCAGCCAGCAGCTCCGGGAGAAGGAAAGGATTTTGGGAGGCGAGTTTGGGTTCCCAAGGTAGTAACCCTGAAAGGACCAAAGCTCATGTGTCAGCTCTGAGCCCTTCTCCTTCTTTTTCCATTCCCTGCAGAGGGGATGGGATGGATGAAGCCACGGGGAGCAAAATACATCTATGTATTCCCAACAGGGGTATTTATTTGGATTTTCAGGGGTGAAGAGGCAGGATTTTTATGGGGTTTCTTTTCCCACCACTTGGCTGGTTTTTGGCCGAGAAGTTAAAAAAAAAAATAAAAAAAAAAACCACCAAAAAAACAAACAGTTGGCTGAAAACTGAAAACACAACACACAAACCAAGCCCTTGGAATGCAAACGGGTCCCCGATAAAGCTGGGCAGAAGCTCCTGGTGTTCTCAGGACTTCAATCGGAGAGATGCTCGTTAGAGGGGGGGAAAAACGAGCTCAGAAAATCCCTCTCCCGTGGGAAGCTTCGTGCTCCTTCCTCTCCCTCCAGCAAATCCCTCCCTATCAGCTGGAATCAGGGCCCAACCTGAGGAAGGATTTAGTCTCCAAATCCGAAACCAGTTGAAATCACTTATCAGGCAAACATTGCCTGAACGCCAGGCAGGCTTAGCAGGTATCGCTGCTCATCTCCTGACAGCTCCCTGCCAAATATTCATATTTATGGCATTAGCAAAAGTTGCCTCTTCATTTCTTTCCCCCTCTCCCCTTTTAATTTTTCCATTTTTTTAAACTGCAAGTAATTCCTCGGGTGAAGGGTTTAGGAGGTCTCGAGGCTTTGGCAGGCTTGGCTTGGATGGGATTCTGGAGTGGTTCATCCCTTTCCTACCACTGGCGTTCCTTCAGAGGGAATCACACACTTTTCCATGACCTAAACGGTGGGGCAGCATAAGGAGAATTAACACCCACCAGGAAGTCCAAGCTGGGATGTCACCTCTCCTCGTGTGTCCCTTGTCACCCAACACCCTGGGAGGGAGTTTGATGGGTGGAAGAGGTTTTGCTGAAGACAAGGACACAGCTTCACACCGAAAGGCTTGGAATTCCTCGGTGTTAACGCCTGGAAAACCTCTCAGAGCCAGCGAAGGCCAGAAATGGAGCTGCCTTTCCAAAGGCAAGTCCAAGAGCCCAGAGCCAGGTGACGTTGAACCTTGCTGCCCTTGAAGGCTGCACCTCCACCGCTTCCAGATCCACATTATTCCAGTTATTTCATCCCGTTCCTCCAGCTGTTCTTTGAGGAGGACGGGAATGACTTTCAGCTGATTTGTATCACCCTTGAGAAAGCCGAAGCTGCTCTGTCCCCTCCAACACATCTGAACAGCACAAGAGGAAAGAGCTCAAGTTGTGCCGGGGGAGGTTTAGATTGGATATCAGGGAAAATTCCTCCATGGGAAGCATTGGAAGGGGCTGCCCAGGGCACTGGTTGAGTCACCACCTCTGGAAGTGTCCAAAAAACATGCGGATGTGGCACTTGAGGAGATGATTCGGTGGTGTTGGGCTGAGGGACTCGATGACCTTCAAGGTCTTTTCCAACCTCGTTAGTTGTGTGACTCAACAGCCTGGTCATTCCTGCTTAAGGCGATTTTCACGCATCACATCTCAAAAGCTGGTCCCTCAGCAAACGTGGTGGACTAAGAGCAGGTCAGTGAGGGGCAGGTGAGTCACCAAGAGTGACAACACAACGGGAGGACAGCTGGAGAAATCACCAGCTCCTCGGCCTTTGGATCTTCACTGCACAAAATACCCCAAATCAAGCCACACGTGAAAACGAGCACGAAGATGAAGTCACCCTGTGGAGGTGCTGGAGCTGGAAGATGCTTCATTCCACATCCCTTCAACCCCAGGACTCACCACTCACTTCCTTCCTCCTTTCCTGCCGGTTGCAATTCCGTGCAAAAGGAATTTAACACGGGAATTCAACCACTTGGATGAGAAACGCATTCGTTTATCCGTGGTGCCCCCTGCCCACTCCCCAGTCAAGCCACCGCTTCGTCCCTGCTCTCCTGGAACAGATGGGACCTTCTGGGGAAGACGCTGCTTCCCATCAGTTTTCCTGCTGTTTTCAGGGAATCAGCCAGCTTGCTGTGGCACTGAAGGCTCGCGGGGAAGCTGCTCTGCCCTCCGGCGGGAAGAAACGCTCCTTGGCACCGAAGTACGGAACACGCGGAATCCTCACAGGGATCGTGCTCCCCAAATGCTTCTCCCTTTCCATCTGGGAAACTCTGGATGTGGCAGTCAGGGATGGAAGGATAATCATCCCTCGGGACTGGCTGCACGTGTTGGATCCCTAAACACAGAGCTGCTCTGCCTTAAAATCCCCAAATCCTTACGGCTGGAAAACACCTCCCAGGCCATCAAGTCCAACCTTTCACCAAATGCCACCTTCTAGT
This sequence comes from Sclerurus mexicanus, assembly GCA_013396755.1. Lineage (NCBI taxonomy): Eukaryota > Metazoa > Chordata > Aves > Passeriformes > Furnariidae > Sclerurus > Sclerurus mexicanus. The sequence continues at coordinate 27,836 of VWZF01002529.1, forward strand.
GCCACATCCGCTCATTTTTTTAACAATTCCACCTTCCAGAAGAAGATTTTTCCCCCAATTTAAGGGTATTTTTTTCCCTAATGCAACAGATTTCTTCCTCCTTTCAGTGTTTTGCCCAAGCTCAGCATTCGCTCGCTACGCCCCACGTGTTTTTACCAAGACTCCGAGACACCTGGAAATCAATGTCAAAACCATAAACTTCCCGAATTCTTCCAGGAAAAACCTCCTAAAAACGGCTGCAGAGCCTCACCAGACTGAGATGAATTTGATAACAACGAGCCTGAGCTGCAGCAACACCAGCTCAGGCACTTGGATGAGTCCCAGACACCCAGGGAAGTGAAATACTCTCAGCAAAAACAAAAAATAAATCCCGATATTCAGCACAAAGAGCTGCAGGGGAGAAGCCGAGAGGTTTGGGAATAACTAAGCGAATTCCATGCGGATTTGCAACCCAGTGGGGATTTGGTGAGTGGAAAATCACCCCCAGCAGCCGGTTCCGTGTTGCCCGGCGCAGCTGAATCCCTTTCTATTGCTCCAAAGTTCCCCAGGACAAAGACTAATGGAGAACAAGGTTCTAATCCCATCCAGCTGGAGAACATCAGCTCAGCGTGGGACTGGCTGGACTCTGGTTGGCCAACTGGCCCTGGACAATGGGAAAGGGAATTAATCTCCCAGACAAGATGTCCCATTTTCCATTTCTCCTTTGAAACCTTCCCATCAGCTCGTCATGAACCAAAGGCTTGGATTCCCATGGGGACAGAAACCCATCAGTGCATTGGTGACAACCCAAATCTGGGTTCCTTGCACTGAAATGAAGACTCTTTTTGCCCCAGAAGGTGGCAGAGGAACTGGAGGATGGTTCCAGCCCAACAACGCGGCAGCATTTCACTCTTTTCTAAGCTAAGAGATGAAAACCAGCCCAACCACAAAGCAAATCCCACCTAAACCATAGTTGTCCAACCCTGGACCATCCCAGCCCATCCTCCTGAAGCTCCCTCTTGCCACGAGCTTTTCTCCCCATGCAGGTCCGAGGGGGACGAGGAGAAACACCCAAGTTGTTGGCTGGGGTTAAACCACAACACCCCACAGACATCAAAACCGGGTTTTCACTTCCATTTAGGGAAAAATTCTTCCTGGAAAGGGCTGTAAAGCACTGGAAACGGATTCTCAGGGCAGTGGTGGAGTCACCGGCCCTGGAAGTGTCCAGAAACCACACGGATGTGGCACTTGAGGACGTGGGTCAGTGGTGGCCATGGTGGACATGAGGTTTATTTATACACAGCGTTCACCAGGCCAGGCTGAAGTGTCACTGTCACCCCCCAAGTTGCTCCCACAAGCTTCCCAAGCCTCCTCTCCTTCCCTGAAACATTCCTGTCTTTTAGGAGGACTATTTTTCTTCCCTACATAAGTTTTCCAAGGTGATAAAAAGCTGTATAAAGCCCATAAAATTTAACAGTTGTCCATGCCATGGAAAAGCATCCTCGTTGTGCCCCCAGATCCTCCAGCAGAGGATGGGAGGTGCCCCTGTCCATGGCAGGGAGCTGGGACTGGATGACCTTTAAGGTCCCTTCCAACCCCAATCACCGATTGGATGATCCCTCTTGGCACAACACTCCGTGTCCACGTTCCCTGCTTGGCTTCAGGACGCTGAACCACATTTGCGTCAAGCAGAGCAGCCCATTTATGCTTGAACCTGATTAAAAAATAGATGTATGAGCTTCCAGCACCGAGGGCGGCTAGTTGGTAACGATTTTTGGGTCTAAAAAAGGGTCTTTCTCCGCAGTCTTACTTATTGCACCTAAAATTGGCTTCTCCACCCATTGCTGAGTAGCCAAGGAGGTCAGAGCAGGGAGATGTGGAAGATGAGGGCAGCAGAGCAGGAGGAACAGCACACTGCTCAGAACCAAGGAGATCCAGAGTCTGGAGTGCAGACAACTCGTAAGAGAGACCAGCTTTGGTCTGGTCTGATCCCACAGGAGAGCAGTTTTGAGCTGGTTTAATCCCAGAAAATGGAAAAAGCGGATGGGAAGTGGCCTCAGACAGAGGGAGTGAAACTCAAAGCCACCAGCAGCCAGACAGAGCCTCCCAGATCCATCTCCATCCCCTTGGGAACATCCATACCCATCCCATGGCTTCTTTGATGAGGCCACAAAAACAAGGCTCAGCCTAATTTGGTGAGTGACAATCCAATCCCACAAGCCTGGATTTCCAAGTCTTAGTGAGCTGTTAGAGGGAATGACTGACTTCCAGGAGCTCCCAGCCTCGGGACACGAGTACAGGAATTACAGAAACTCAGAAAAACTGAAGGATCCGGAGTCAAAATAAAGTCAAAGGGAGGAGAACCTCTCGGAGCCTCCAAGGAGGAGTCCCAGAGACTCAGTGACCCCAAATTCCTGAGGACCTTTGCAAATGTTACCTTATTTTCACAGGACAGGACAAGAGGAAATGCCTCAAGTTGCACCAGGGGAGGTTTGGGTTGGATATTGGGAAAATTTCTCCATGGAGGATGCAGTCAGACTTTGGAACAGCTGCCCTGGGTGGAATCCCCATCCCTGGGGGGATTTCAAAGCCCTGTGGATGTGGCACTTGGGGACACGGGTCAGTGGTGGCCTTGGCAGTGCTGGGGGATGGTTGGACTCGATGATCTCAGAGGGCTTTCCCAACCCAAAGAACCCGGGTTTCAATGCATTTAAAAGCCGTTTGCCCACCCAGAACACGGTGCAGGACACCAGGGAGGTGGGAAAGGAATTAGAATTCTCCAGGAGAAAACACATTCAATCAGAAACAGGGAAGAGCTGAAGCCACACAGTGGCACTCCCTGACACTCAGGCCAAGGCTTAACTGTTGCTCCTCACCAAGCAGAACTTCTGGGGTCACACTCTTTCCATGTGCTTTACAATCATTAAAATGCACAGATTTTTTTCTTTTTTTAAGAAAAGCACAACTTGCTCCCTCTTGTTCTAGTAGAGGGATGTGAGAAACTCAGTGCCTCAGTCATAGAAACATGGAATGGTTCGGGTGGGAAGGACCTTAAAGATCATCCAGTTCCACCCCTGACACCTTCCACCAGCCCAGGGTGCTCCAACCTGGCCTTGGACACTCCCAGGGATCCAGGGGCAGCCACAGCTTCTCTGCCCAACCTGTGCCAGGGCATGCCCACCCTCCCAGGGAAGAACTCCTTCCTAATATCTCATCCAAATCTCCCCTCCTTCAGCCTCAGACCTAACGAAGAAGACTTCCAAAAAAATTTAAGCCTCAATAAAATAAGACAATCCAGCCGCCTTGGACAGGGAACAAAAACAATCAGTGTTCTCACATTCTTCATTTTTCCTTTTTTGCACCCAAGTCTGCGCGAGTCAAAGCGTCACATCAAGAAGATCTTTTAATTAATGTGCTGCCTTTTCAACACGCTTTGCCTAAAAACACAACGTGCTGTGTGCAGGCACACGCCAGCCCGGTGGAAGAGGACCGTTCCTCCACGCTCCTGTTCGCTCCTCACCAGACACATTGGAACATAGATTTGTAAGCAGAAATATTTTAACAGGATTACAACACACAGATGCGTTTGCCTCGACACGTCACCACAAAAGATATCTGCAGCACCTCCAGCTATTTGCAGCCAAATGTTGCCTGGCTCAAAGAGACTTCTTCTCTATTAGAAGGCATAAAACCCACCAAGGCAAACCCAACATCTCACACTCCACACTTCGACCTGAGCCAGCCCCAAAGTTCTACGTGAAAACCCGGAGGGACAAAAGCGGATTCCGACAACACCTGTTGGCCCTGCTGGCCTTGCAGGTGGACAGGAGAGGGTTTGGGATTACTGTGCCAAGCACCCAGGGATGTGGTGGAGAGGACCACCCCAAAGCCCCCCGGCTCTCACCTTGATGCTCCCCCCGATGAGATCTGGTGGCTCTTCATCTGTTTCTAAGGCAACGTTGATGGAGGCGAAGGGGCGACTCGCCATCTGTTGCATCTCACGCAGGAGTTGCTAATTTAATAAAGAGGAAAAAAAAATGTCATCAGCACATTGTTCCCACACAGAGACGCCAGAAAAACGGAGTTCAGAGGTTCTGCCTGATGCAGAGGGAGAGCGGAGAGCATGGAAAAATGACCTGCCGGGCTTCTAATGGGTGGGAGAGACAGATCACGGGCAACATTCACATTATACCAGTCACCATCAAAGCACGGCCTCGGCCTGACTCGGGTGGGAGGGACAATCACCTGGCTGAGTCTCCACGAAGCTGCTGTTTGTCACCACCCGTCCCACTGCCACTCCGTGGGATTTGTGGGAATGCGTCGAAAACGAAACAGCATCACTTCGGAAGTGCTGGGGGAATGAATTGGCTATTTCCTTACACCAACCCCAGCAAAACGCTGCCAGGCTCCTACTGAATAATCCTCTTTTTTTTTACATTTATTTGTTGCTTCCTTGCCGAACGCAGCGAATGTATCAACTGGCAAACATGTCCTTGTTGCAGAAATGTTTGATGAAAATAAAAACACCATTTCCCTGGGTAGATCCCCTCGAGCCTGCAGGACACCAGGCATCTCCTCATGGTGCTCTCAAGCACTCTGAAGCATTATGATGCCGTTGCTCCTTTTGGTTTTTTTTGGAACACACGGAAAACAGGCACTTTCTCCACAGCTGGGAGGGGATGGAGAAGCCAAAACTCCCTGGAGCAAGAGATCCAATGGGAACTGATGCCATGGGAGGAGGCAAACCCTTCGTAGGCCATGTGAACAACCAGTGCTCTTGCCCAGGAACTGCCCAAACCACAGAGCCCCGCACATTGACCAGCGCTGCTTGTCCCCAGCAATCCCAGTTAGCCCCAGTTCTAAACTGGACTGAGGTACCTCCAAAGGCTCTCTGCAGTTCTCACCATCACCACTCGCATTTCCCCATCGATTCTGAGCAATTTGACTCTCCAAGCCCAGACTGATCATTCACAGCTCTCAGAAAGTGCTAAAAAGCCACCAAAAAATGTGTCGTGTCCCAAACATCCCCCACCCGGCACGGCAGAAGGTGAAGGGAAGGTGCTGTTATCCAGGGGCCTTATTTGGACACAACTAATCCATGGAATCATGGAATGGTTTGGGGTGGAAGGACCTTAAAGATCATCCAGTGGCCCCCCCTGCCATGGGCAGGGACACCTTCCACCAGCCCAGGTTGATCCAAGCCCCGTCCAACCTGGCCTTGGACACTCCCAGGGATCCAGGGGCAGCCACAGCTTCTCTGCCCAACCTGTGCCAGGGCCTCAACACCCTCCCAGCCACCAATTCCTGCCCAATATCCCAGCCAGCCCTGCCCTCTGGCACTGGGAAGCCATTCCCTGTGTCCTGTCCCTCCAGACCCTTTGAAACAGTCTCTCTCCATCTTTCTTGTTAGTTCCTACGGCTACTGGAAGGCCACCATTAGGTTGCCCCAAAGCTTCTCTTCTCCAGGCTGGACAATCCCAGCTCTCCCAGTCTTTCCAACCAGCAGAGCTGCTCCAGCCCTCTGACCATCTTGGTGCCCCCTCTGGACTCCAACAGCTCCATGTCCTTCCTGTGATCAGGTAACAATCGTGACATCATCATTTTCTTGAACTCATAGACAGAACCCCAGGATGGATCAGGCTGGAAGGGACCACAGTGGGTCAGCTGCTCCAACGGGGCCATCCCAGAGCACATGGCACAGGGTTGTGTCCAGATGGTTCTGGAATAACTCCTATGAGGAGACTCCACACCATTTCTGCTTTCGTTGAATTTCAGAAGGTTTTTCTCTGCCCACCTCTCCAACCTGTCCAGGTCCTTCTGAAGTGCCACAAAACCCCCTGGGGTACAGGCTGCTCCTCCCAGCTTTGTGTCATCATCAAACTTCTGAGGAGGCATCAACGCCTTAATCCAAGTCATCGATGAACAACTTAAACAACACTGAGCCAAACATCGAAGCCTGGTGGACACCACTGCCTCCAACTGGACCCTGTGCCACTAACCACGACCCTCTGAGAACCTTTAATGATCTTTTCTCTGCCAAGACAACTATTATTTTGGGATTTTCTTTGTGCAGAAAATTTGAGGACCGTCCCTGCAATCTGGGGGCTCGGGCAAGGCACGATGAGGTCGATGCAGACAAAGCTGTGGGCAGGGGGGGCAGATAACCTTCTACAGCTCTCAGCCTCGTTCCAAAACACACCGAATTTCACCGCAAGTGACAAAGTTTTCCCTTAAATTCCGAAAGGAAAAAAAAAAGAAGAAAAAAAAGGCCTTTCTGAGCAGATTGTAGATGCTGTCACGGCGCAGAAACACCCGCGGACGGCGCCCGAACGCGGCCACACGGAGCGTTTGTAGGCAAACTTTGGGTGCAGCTCCCACTTGGGCAGGAGGACACGAGGAGCGTGGGGCTATTTAAAGCCAGGCAGCAGATTGCAGACGAAAGCAAGTGTGAAACAGATTGCCGGGTTGTTGTTCCCGTAATTGTCCCCTTCAGCGATCGCAAAGTGCTGCGTCGAACAGCTATAAACCCAACGAACAAGCTGTGCTGATGGAGGTGTCCAAGAGACTGATGAACTAAAAGCTCGCAGTTCTTTAAGGGAAGTTATTTGACTAAAGAAAATGTGCAATTTGGCAACGTGAATCCGAGTGAAGGCAACGGCAGAGTCGGGGATGTGGAATCATGGAGTGGTTTGGGTTGGGAGGGACAAACTCAGCGAAGTTGTTTGGACACAACTAATTCGTAGAATCATGGAATGTGTTGGGTGGGGAGGGATATTAAAGATCATCCAATGCCACCCCCTGCCATGGGCAGGGACACCTTCCACCAGCCCAGGTGGCTCCAACCTGGCCTTGGACACTCCCAGGGATCCAGGGGCAGCCACAGCTTCTCTGCCCAACCTGTGCCAGGGCCTGCNCACATCACTGGTGTGACGTGGGGCAGCACAAGCCACGGTACAGAATTAAGAATTCGAGAAGTAATTTTTCTGTAACCTGAATGACACTCCCTCCCCCAAGGCAGGGGCCTTAACCTTGGCACGTATCTGCCCCTCAAAATTCGGTTGGTGTGTCAAAATTTTAATTAAAAGGTTTTTCTGACGTTCTAAGGGGGAAATGGCTTTTCCCCAGGCAGGAGGTTGAGCCTGCCTTTGGAAGTCGGCAGCAGCGAACATCAAGATCCCCCAGACCTGCCTTTCCCTCATTCCTGATTTCTGAGCTTTCAAACAAGGAGCCCCGACGCTCTTTGAAGCCAACCTTTGCTTTCCAGATGACACAATTAATAAGATAACTTGGGAATGTGTTAAATCACTGAGGCCTGAGAGGGTTTTAAAGGTGGAACGTTCTCCAGGCTCACAACGAGAGCACATCAAAAAGCCTGTTCTGGAACACAACGCTGGCCTTTAATATTTAACTAACTGCAAACTGGGAACCTGCACAACTTCCATGTGCACTGAGTGGGATTTTTTTTTTCCTCATATCACAGAATCATGGAATGGTTTGGGTTGGGAGGGACATTAAAGCCCATCCAGCCCCACACCCTGCCATGGGCAGGGACACCTTCCATAGCCCAGGTTATTCCAACCTGGCCTTGGACGCTTCAAACACAGCGATCCCTACCAGAGATTCTTTAAATTCACACACGTTGAGTAATGGACAATCCAAAATGAAGAGTGTGTTAGCGGTGGGAGAAAAACTTCCCCTGGAAGCGAGGAAAGCCTTGGCAGGCTCTCAGGGAGAAGAAAAACAGCTCCTGAGCTTCCCGGGTTAATTGACTCATATAACCTGCGCCGTGGTTCCTGACAGGGAAAGCCTGGAAGTTTTATTCCCGCCCATAAAGCAGCCAGCGGGTTGTGTGTAACCCCCCTGCTCCCATCCATCCATCCATCCATCCATCCATCCATCCATCCATCCATCCATCCATCCATCCATCCATCCATCCAACCAGGGAATTGCCCCCTGCGGTGGCTGTTTGATGAGCACAGGGTGATGTGTTGGGGCTCGGAGAGTTTTAGCTGTGGAATAACATGGCGATTTTTCCAGAAAAAAAAAAAAGCCACACGGTTTGGATTTTGTTTGCTCCTGATGAAGAACGGCTTTAAAAAAAAAGCAAAGCGAAACACTGACCTAGAACTCGCAATGGACTCCAGTTTTTATGTACTTTGTCTCAATTTTTGTTGGAGAAGGGAAGAAGTAGGAATTAAAGGCTGACAGGGGTGAGGAACTGGAACAGGATATGTGGAGAGATTGTGGCTGCCCCTGGATCCCTGGAAGTGTCCAAGGCCAGGTTGGACGGGGCTTGGAGCACCCTGGGCTGGTAGAAGGTGTCCCTGCCCATGGCAAGGGGTGGCACTGGATGATCTGCCCATTCCTTTCCAATTCCAAACCACAGCTTCTCTGCCCAACCTGTGCCAGGGCTTGCCCACCCTCCCAGCCAGCAATCCCTTCCCAATATCCCACCCAGCCCTGCCCTCTGGCACTGGGAAGCCATTCCCTGTGTCCTGTCCCTCCAGCCCTTGTCCCCAGTCCCTCTCCAGCTCTCCTGGAGCCCCTTTAGGCACCAAAAGGGGCTCTCAGGTGTCCCTGGAGCCTTCTCTTCTCCAGGTGACCCTCCCAGCTCTCCCAGCCTGTCCCAACAGGAGAATCCCGTGCATTACATGGGATTAACACAGAGATCCTGCTGTGGGAACATTTGCTTTACGTCACTGTAACTTGGTGACCTTGGTGGGGACGGGGAGAAGTCAACAGAGTTACCTTCCCAACTCAAAACTGGCATCAGCAGAAAATAAACACACAAGCCATAAATATCCCATGAAGAGGAGCCACATGGTCTCAGAACGGAGTGATTTAAAGCATTTAGCTACAATTACACTAACTACCATGTGAGCCAACAAACAAACAATTTTCTCTGACACTTTCATCATCACTGAAAATTAAGTTTTTAAGGCCCCAGAGCAGCGCACATATTAATGTCAGCTAATTAGTTGTGTAACTGACTTCGCAGGCTATGTTGAAAGAGAGGGGAGGAGAGAATTAATGTTCAAATGCTTCTCAACAGGCATTTCCACACTTCAAAACTATAACAAACCAGAAAGCAAAGCTGCTGGGAAGTCGCCTCACGCTGAAATGACAGAAGATATTTAATTCAGGGCTGATTAAGATAAGCAAGTTATTCATCATAATCATGCCCGGTAGGAGGGCACTGAAAACCTGACCTTTAATAACAAGAATAAGAGTGTTTCTTTTTAAAAGACCAGAAGGATCCAGGCCATGCAGACCAAAATATACACCAACACCTGATAATTACACCATGGCACGATGCACCTCTGATGGAGCAGAGCCCTCCTGGCACAATTCCTCAGCACTCCTTCCTTCTCTCCCTGATTTTTCCAAATAGCTGAATTCGGGATCTGTGCTGCTGATCCCTGTCCCTTCATCTGCCTTGATACCTTAGAGTCTGAAACAAGAGCAGCTCTGTGCATAAATCACAGAGTATCCTGAGCTGGGAGGAACTCCCAAGGACCATCCAGTCCAGCCCTCAGCCCTGCACAGACACCCCAACAATGCCACCCTGTGCCCCAGAGCATCATCCAAAACCTCCTGGAGCTCTGGCAGCCTCGGGGCCGTGCCCACTGCCCTGGGGAGCCTGGGCAGTGTCCACCGCCCTCTGGGGGAAGAGCCTTTTGCTGAGATCCCACCTGCCCCTGCCCTGGCACAGCTCCAGCCATGCCCTGGGTGCTGTCCCTGGTCCCAGGGTAAAGAGGTTGGTACGACGCAGTTGTGGATTTTGTAAAATCTGAAATCTCCTTGACCTGAACTTGAACTTGGAATGGTTTGGAATTGGAAGGGATTGCAAGGATAACCCAGTTCCTCTCCCCCTGCCATGGGCAGGGACACCTTCCACCAGCCCAGGGTGCTCCAACCTGGCCTTGGACACTCCCAGGGATCCAGGGGCAGCCACAGCTTCTCTGCCCAACCTGTGCCAGGGCCTCAACACCCTCCCAGCCAGCAATTCCTTCCCAAAATCCCATCTATCCCTGCCCTCTGGCAGTTTGAAGCCATTACCTGTGCCCTTTCACTCCAGGCTCTTGTCCAAGATCCCTCTCCAGATCTATTGTAGATCCCACTCATGTACTGACAGAATTATAGAATGATTTGGGTTGGAAGGGACCTTAAAGATCATCCAGTTCCAACCAGGAAAGGGTTGGATCCAATGGGTTGCTATCCCAACACTGATACTCCAGCTTCACCGTCACTCCAGTTGCCACCAGTTCTTTTTTGGGATATAACCCCAACTCCATTCTCTGTGCTGGTTTAAAGGTAAACCAGCGGGACAAATGAACTTGATTCAGGAGAGATTGCAAGTGAGAGTTACAATTTACAGGAGAAGATTGCAATAAACACAATGATACGGAGAAAAACTGGTTTTAACCCACACAAACACAACGCAGTTCATCGGCCCCTGTGCTGAGCCNCTGGCTGGCTCCCAACGCCGTGTCCGTGTTTTCCAGCTCAATGTGACAACATCCTGCCCAGAGGGGTCACAGGTCCAGCTGCTCAGCTGGAACTGGGATCTCCAGGTTCACCCCCAGAGGAGCCCCACAGGGCACAGAAGCGCCAGGAGCACGTTCAACCACAACCAGGCCATTGATTTGCCCCTGAGCTGGAATCTCCCGTCACCATTAATGTTTCAGGATGTTCTCCCTCTTCGGGGCATCTCTAGTTCCCGCTGTGATTTCCTCCAGCTGGTGACACGCAGAGCACACACAGTGTCCGTCTGCTGGAAAAAGCCTCCTGGCACACTGAGTTGGTTCCCATTCATGGATTTTAGATTTAGGGAGAGCGGAACGTTAGGATGATTTGATGTGACCTCCTGCTCAGCGCAAGCTGTTGAACGGCACCACATGAGCGACCCAGAAAAGGTCCTTCCAAAAGCTCTGCAGTTCTCAGCCACGTTCCGGAAAAATCTAAATCGCTGGTGTTGCTGCTCTTGCCATTAAAAGGAAGAGAAAAACAAACCAGCTTTGGAGTTTTTTACCCCCAGCTGGGTGTCTCAGGATGGTGTGAGTTGGAAGGGACCCAAACATCACGTGTTTCCACCCCCTCATGACAGGGACACACTGTTTAAGCTTTGGGCTGATCCTTCAGAAGACCCTCAACCCATCACGAATCTTCTGCCATTCCTTTCCACAGCCAGCGTGGAGCAAATCCCAGCACGTTCTTCCTGGGTTAAAATGAGGAATTTGTGCTGCTTTAAACTCTTGCCGATGTTCCACGTAACCAACAGTTCTGGCAGTTTTGTTCTCCAGCATCTGCAGCAGCCCAGATGTTGGTGAGAGCAGCATGGACACCATGGTTACACCTCAGAGGAACACTGGGCTCTTATTTTCCTCCTCTACGTACAAACACGGGCAATAGGAATCGACATCAAGTTAACGAATCACCACACCTTCTTAATTTCAGCCTGTTGTCCTGGGAAGCAAATCCACCTTAGCTGGTTAAAAAAACACTTACCCAGCTTTATGTTTCCCACTGTAATGAGAGAACTGGGAACCAACCCCTCCCTCGCTGGGATTTCTCACTGCCCCACTTTGCCTTTTCTCTACAAACCACCCCAAACCCAAGTTCATGTTGTCTTCTCACTGAGAGTGGTGGAGCAGGAAGGTCTGGGTGGCGAACGACTGCTGGGAGAACACACCACGAAACCCTCCCAAGCACCTGGCGCTGCCCAAATGCAGGGCCATTTGTTGCCTGACCTTTTAATATTCCTGCAAAAGGCTGAGACCAGATCCTTTGGAGCAGATCCTCGTTTAAAACACCACCGGAGACTCGAAACGAGGATGGAAATCCTGATTTATAGTTACAGTTTAGAAAATATTCCCGACGAGAAGCCTTTGCTTTGGCCAAGGATGCCTTAAATCACAGCGTGAGAGGGAAGACACAAGAGAGGGATGAAATAGCACCAGGTGAGGGCGGGAAGGGCAAGAAAACCACGGCAGGGCAATAAATAATACACAGCACATGGCCCTTGGAGCATCCTTGCTGCAAAAAAGCATGGAAAATCTGGCTGCCTAGGGGGTATTCCCTGTTCAGAGCAGCAAGCCGGGGAAAACAGAAGCATTTTGAACACACTCGGGGAGCAAAAAGGTTCCAGCAACGAGGTCAGGAAGGGGGAGGACAATCCCTGCAGCAAATCAATACTCCAACGCCATCCTGAATGGGCTGGCGGGGTGAAAATGGTCAGTCCTGGATAGTCTTGGCAAGAAAGGGGGCACAATCCAGACAATTTGATGTGAGTCAAAGGTGAAGTTGAGCTCAAATTGAGTTGTCTCTGCTCGTGCTCGGTGTTGGTGCTCCCACCACACCCCAAAGGGCACGGGGAGTGACCCAGCTGAGCTCACACACCCTGGGAGGGGCAAATCCCTCTCCGCATTCCCATTGCCGGCAGAGGTAAGAGGAGCTGCTCCTCGCTCCAGGTGAAGAGAAGACAATTTGGATGCTAAAACAGAAGAACAGGACAGCAGATGTCCAGCAGCAGAGGAGCACATGAAACTCCCAACGCCGCCCTCGGACTCTGCATTATTCTCTCTTACCACTGGCACCTCTCACATGTCATTTTCCAGAGACAAGACAGAAAGTTTTCCTGTCCCTATTTCATTCACCTCACCCTGAGCCTCCTGTCAAAGCTGCCCCTTTATTTCCATTTTCCCCTCTTTAAGGCCTCAGAAGATACTCACACGTGGTGCTCACTGGCACGGGAATGAACACACAGTTCACAGTCCCCTCTCCCCCACGCCTGGGATGACACAAATCACGCCCAGTTTCCCTTCAGGTCAAGTTTTACACTCTGCAAGGAGGCCTGAAATTTTCCTCAGTGCTCCAGACTCCTTTTCCTACACACTGGCTACACCGGGTTTGCACATCCAACACCCCCTTTAGCAGGAGGCTGAGGAGCATCAGCATGGATGGGCTGAAAAGGAAAGAAGTCAGGAGGATCTCGTGTATCTTACAAGGTTCTGCATTTGTAGCAGGATGGAAGGAATGAAAGTTGATTCCACCCAAAAACCCTGTCCCGCTAACCCCACACACCAAGCACAGCTTCTCCTACGACTTCTCCCAGCACGTTTTCCAAGGAATCCTGGCGGGATGATTTTTGATTCCCGAAGCTTTGAGCACACTCCCTTCCCTTCCCTGCTCATCTCTCACTGTGAGCCCCAGCAATCAGCTTTGCCCTCTGGCCCGAATTAAGGAGCCGGGCTGTGTCCTGCTTCCGCCGGGAGCAGCAGTGACGGAGAGCTGGGAATTACCTGCGGATTGCATCCTGTTTCACTCGCTTCTGCTCAAGATTAGGCAACAAGCACAGAGTTGTGACAGCACAGCCCGTGGGAGACAGGAGATTGGAACCTGAGTGCTGCTAAAAACACAGCCCAAGGCAGGGAGAGATCTGTCTCCAGGGGGGCAGCTTTTCATGGAATCATGGAAGGGTTTGGGTGGGAAGGGACCTTTAAAGGTTCTTTAGTCAATCCCCCTGCNTATTCCCTAATTACTAAAGAGAGCTTTGCTTGGTTTATTGAGAACCTGTGTTTAAAAAAACCCAAACAAACCTGCAAGCTCTAAAATAATCTTAGATAACACCAAAAAGTCAAGGAACATTTGGGTGGACTTTCATTTCTGGAGACAGCCTTTCTTAATATGTCTAATTATGGCCAAGCAAGGATTTGAAAGGGTTGCCTCAAGATTTACAAGCATTTCTAACAGGAGAGGAAGGGAACAGCAGAGATCTATGAAGTACAAGATAGAGGCAGTAGATAAAAAGAAGGAGCAAGATAAATAACAGCAAAAGCCAGGAATGTGCCTGGAAAAGCCCCCCCTGATGAACTGCCCGTCAAACAGCCACGCATGTCAATTGAATTTAACTCCAACATGCCGATATGTTGCCAGTACCCTTTTTTTTTTACCTTAAAACATGCACAGAGTGTGAGTAACTCAATTTACAGAGACATTTCTCACTTAGGCCACTGCTCAAGTATTTTAGCTGAGCTCCAAAGCCCAGTATTTACTCCTCAGTGTGTATTCCTTAGACATTCCCAGATAACATTTAACCCCAGGAGCCACAGGGAATGTTCTGCTGACTCCAGCTTAGTTTCTTGGCAAGAAAGCGAGCGGGAATAAAACCAGCCACCCCAGTGAAAATTTATCTCCCTTCAGAGAACACAGCAAAGCCCAAAGACTTCCATTATTTCCAAGATTAAGGGTTATCTCTTGGAAAAGCAATGATTATATTATGCAGCGAGTTCACTGGCAAGAGCAAAACCACGTGAAGCAGAAAGAGGGAGAAGAGTTCTCAAACATCATCCTGCTTTATTCCCAGAGAGGAGACCCTCGAGATGGAATAAATTCCCATTATTCACCCCAGTGCACTGCAAAGCACAACCAGCCACGGAGTGCAGGAAAGAGGCACTTGCAAAAATTCCAGAGCCACAAAAATTAATCCCCCAAATCCTCCTGATCAGCTCCTCCGTGGGAATAAAGCATGGATCAGTGGCTGGGTGCCTGCAGCTGCCAAGGGCTTCATCCCAGCAGGAGAGCTGGCAGGAAAAACCATGGGAATGGGCAGGTTTCACCCCCAAATCCCACCTCGTTCCTTAGGGAATCTGGCCCCATATGGACAACTATATATAGGAAGTATTTGAGTCATGCCTGGCTTCTCCTGTTTTGTGTGGAAATAAACAGATTAACGCAGACAAAGCTCCTGGAAATAATTCCAGCTGCATCCCAGCCCAACCCCTGAGATATCAGGGCTCTCCTTCCGTGGTTTCAGCACTTGGAAGAGCAAGGAACCCCCAGGGATGCGCAGGTGCCTGCCTTGTGCTTCTCTGCAAACACAGCTCCTATTGCTTTCAGCTCCCGAAGGAGAAATCAGGGCACATTGTGTTGGCCACCCCACCTCTGTCACCCTGAGCGCTTTGGGGGGGACAGGTTTCACTGGTAAGCAAGACAACAAGGTGGTGAGGACAATAAATGAGGGATAAAAAAGGAGCAGTCAGATTTTTGGGAGGGTGTAAAGCTCAAATTTGGTTACAGGCTGTAAGCACAACAAGTTGGGAAGTGGGTCTGCACCACGGGCAGGGCAAATTTGCCTCTAAAGTTGGCCTTTTTAAGCAATAAACTACAGCTT
Source organism: Sclerurus mexicanus (assembly GCA_013396755.1). NCBI lineage: Eukaryota > Metazoa > Chordata > Aves > Passeriformes > Furnariidae > Sclerurus > Sclerurus mexicanus. The sequence continues at coordinate 42,987 of VWZF01002529.1, forward strand.
TCCAAATCCTAAGTGGCTTCTCCCACGTTTCTCTTATGCCCTCAGTGTTCCAGGGGAGGATAAAAACCCAAGCACCCAAAATACTTCAATGCTGTTTAATATGAAAAATGGGGATTTGAGTTCTTTATTTCAGAGCTAATGGTTCTATTTCCTGCTTCCTCTTCTGAAACAGATGCAAAGAATCTCCTGATTTGTGTGGGTTTGTATTTATGCTGGCTGGAAACACAAGTTCTGGGAATTCAGGACATTCACCCCACTTCTTTCTGCAGCATCAGGAAAGTGAAAGAACACCATTTGTCACTGAAACTACAATCAAAACCACACTAAAGCCCTAAAGAGCAGCATTTATAGATTAGTGGAGCTTTGCCTGAACTGAAGGTTAATGGGATGCACATGTGAATAAACACAGGCCAGAAGAACCATCAAAAAGGCATTTAAGGAAGAGCATTTTGTCATTCCAACCTCTCTCCGTCGCGATGCCCAGCAACTCTGTTTAATCTTCCAAACCACAGCTGCCACCAGGAGCAAGGACAGGAAACAGCTGGAAAGGAAAGCAAAAGACAGGAATATTTTACTGCTCTTCTTCCTCCTTTTACAGCAGCCGAGACAAAAACCTGACGAACAGTTCACCTGATATTAGAGACAAACATTGAGGGATGATAACCCAGCACAGCTCAGTGCTCCCCACGCATTCCAGGGAGGAATGACAGCTCTTCCCAGGGAAAACTGCTCTTCCAAAATCCCCTCACATGACAGGGAGGCTGCAAGATTTGATCACGTTGGAAAAGCCACCCTTCCCTCTCTCTGGTGATGTTTGAAGGGAGAGCATGACCCTCAAAAAGCAAAGCCTTGCAAACATTGATTTTTGCTTGTTTTCCAAATGACCAAAACACAGGTGCAGTTCAGTTGAATTCCCTCCTAAGAGGCTGGGGCACAACCACAGGCATTTCCTGATTCCCCCAAATCTACGGTGGTTTTCTTCAACCCAAAGAGGAAAAAAAAGGATGAATGGATTTACCAACTTCTGGGGGAAAGGTAAGGAAGCAGATTTAGCAAAAAGCAGTTGTAACAATAAGAAAAATTGACTTTATTGACAGTTATCACATTGACTACTCATGAGCAACTTCAAGGCACACAAGCAAAGACTAAAACCCAAGTCCCAGGAGAATTCTCTCTCCTCAAGGGCTGCACTGGTGGAGAGGAGAAAACATCTCCAAACCTCCTTCCCACCTTCCAGTGGGTATTAAAAGACAGCCCAAATTGCCATTTAAAGGAAGCTTGGCCACAACAGAGGACTCCTTTCCTCCAGTGCAGGATTGACACCAACTGCTGGGCTTTGGAGGCTTCACCAGGGCCTTCTCTCGAGGGGACACTTTGCAAAGCACCACCAAGACCTTCTGGGTCCCCACAACTCCCTGACAGGGACTACAGGCTGCACATTTCACAAACTCCATGGCTCAGGAACTCAGAATCCATGGGGCAGCCAGTGGGTGATGGGATTACATTTTTCAGCCTTAGATATGCACAGAAATATGTTCTGCTATCATATAATAGAGGATATTAAAAAATTGGCCCTGGCACAGGTTGGGCAGAGAAGCTGTGGCTGCCCCTGGATCCCTGGGAGTGTCCAAGGCCAGGTTGGAGCAGCCTGGGCTGGTGGAAGGTGTCCCTGCCCATGGCAGGGGTGGCACTGGATAATCCTTAATGTCCCTTCCAACCCAACCCATCCTGGGATTCTGGGCAGCCTTGTCCATGTCTCTGTCCTCAACACACCTTTATCGGAGGAAAGCAGATGGAAGTCCAAAGGGCAGAGGAGAAAGGCCAAGTGCTTTATCAGTCTCATGGAATCATTCAGGTTGGAAAAGCCCTCTGAGATCATCAAATCCAACCACCCCCCAGCACTGCTAAGGCCACCACTGACCCACGTCCCCAAGTGCCACATCCACACAGAGTCTCCCTACCTGTTATTTACTCCCACAGGGAGTGGAGAACTAAGAGGAACTCTGTCCCTGCATTAAATCCCCTTTCCAAAATGCACCACTGCAGAAATCCAGGCGTGCCAGAGCCTTTCCCAGGTTTCCCTTCCCGGCCTCCCCTTTGGCACCACAGCCACGACTTTCGGAACGCAACACGGAGAGGACTCAACATCTCGAGACCAACACAAACCCCTCCCCAAACGCTCCCCACAGCCCCCTGTGTTTCAGAGGGACGGCACCACACGCCTTTGGGCTGTCACCAGGAGGCAGCAAATACCCACAAAAGCCATAAAAGCTCCGAGGGAACGCATTCCCCCTGCACCAGCAGCCCCTGGAAGCTCTCCTGGAGAAATAAAGGCGCTGCCTGCTGCCCTCCATCACCTGCCAGAGGAGCCCCGGGGGCAGAGCCAAGCCAAGATCTATCTGTTGGGTTCACTCAGCCTAAACCAGCCTGCAAGAAGATAAAAGGACCTGATGTGAGCATCAGGAGCTTTAAAGAAGCTTTTTGTCCATGTTTTCCCTCGGGAAGCGACGGTGTTCAGGTGGAAGCAGAGGAACGAAACGGCTGCGTGGATTGAGAGCGGTGCTGGAGTGAGAGCCCAGAGCCTGGTCACACTCCATCCTCTGCCCTGCTTCCTCCTGAACACCCCAGAGATCCAGCCAGGGAAACCCACCCATTCCCAAATTAAAAATAAACCTTCCCTGCCCTTTCCCACTCTTCCTTTCCCCTCCAAAAACAAGACTCCTTCATCCCCCCAATCCACTGCTCACCCAAGTCTCCTCTCTACAGCTTCTCCCATCTCCAAGGGCTCCAGGGACACCTGAGAGCCCCTTTTGGTGCCTAAAGGGGCTCCAGGAGAGCTGGAGAGGGACTGGGGACAAGGCGTGGAGGGACAGGACACAGGGAATGGCTTCCCAGTGCCAGAGGGCAGGGCGGGGTGGGGTATTGGGAAGGAATGGGTGACTGGGAGGGTGGGCAGGCCCTGGCACAGGGTGGGCAGAGAAGCTGTGGCTGCCCCTGGATCCCTGGGAGTGTCCAAGGCCAGGTTGGAGCACCCTGGGCTGGTGGAAGGTGTCCCTGTCCATGGCAGGGGTTGGAATGAGATGATCTTTGAGATCCCTTCCAACCTGAACCATTCCATGACTCCATGAAATACAGCTTCCCTTGGCCCATGCAATTACCAAAATGATGCTTACACAGCATAAGTGTTGCAGTGCAAGGAGAAGAGACATTTACATTTGATGGACAACATTCTATTTGCTAAATAGCTTCATTAAGTCACTCTTAATTATTCATTGAATCATTTAAGTACAACCAATGAGCAGCGTGGTCATAAAACACCTCCCCTCAGTCGGCCTCAACACATGCAATTAAACTTCACTTGATGAACCTTCAGAGCTTCTTATACCACGGGGTTTTCCCACCCTGACACAAAGACCCGAACTTAAACCCCCCGCCTGGTTTTCTTCTGGGCTTTAATCTCCTTTCCTCAGCAAAAGGGATGTTCTCCCCGCTCCAGGTATCCTTAAAGCTCCTCAGACACGTTCCACCCTCATTTCTAAAGGTCTGGAAAACTCCACGAGCTCTTTGCTATGATCCATCCCCAGCAGGAGAGGAGAAAATCCATCTGGTGCACGAGGGCCCAGTTATTAAACTCCCTGCGATGTTTTATCAACATCAGAATGGCTCGTAAGAAACAGCTCGAAGCACCCAAATAAATGCCCAGCAGCCCCCGTGCCGATGTGCTGTCGCTCCCCGAGTTCAGAGAGCGCTGCCAGGCCGGCAGGGAACCCAGCCCAGACCCTGCTGGCAACCTGGAAGCTGTTTAAGGGCCATTTCAAAGTGCATTTTAACACGCTGCAGAGTTACAGGACACGTTTCAAAGCAGCTGACGCACGAAAACATTCCCAAATAACTGGAACGAGCGCATAACCTGCAAGTGCTTTGCCAAACGCCCGCCTGGAACCCACACAGAAGGGTTAATGACCTTCTGGTCATGGAGAAGATGGTCCAACATGCCAAAACACACCTTGGTTGTGGCAGAGGAGGACTGGGGAGAGCTGGCCAAGGGTCTGCAGCACAAGTGGGTTAAGGCCAGCTGGAAATAAAAGCCCCGCTCAACCCCCTGCTCCGGTGGAAGGGGGAGAAGTGAAAGTAGGTTGAGATAAGAACAATTTAACAGTTGAAAAGAAAGTAGAATACAAAAATAGTGGTAAATAACGATGATAATAAAAAAGGGGAAGAAACAGAACAACCAAACAAGTGATGCAATTGTTCATCACCAGCTGAACGATGCCAGACTCCCTTCCTGAACCCACATCAGCCCCTTCCAGGGAATTCCCCCAGTTTATACACTGGGCATGACATCCCATGGTGTGGAACATCCCTTTGGCCAGTTCAGGTCACCTGTCCCAGCCACGATCCCTCCCAGTTTCAGGAACTGGGAGAGCAGGAGACACAAAAACATGAATAAAAAATCCTTGACTTCGGATAAACACGACTCAGCAAACCCCAAACCAGCAATATTATTCCCATTCTGAATCCAAACCCCTGCACTGCATCAGCGACTGGGAATAATTAACTCCATCCCTGAGAATAATAAACTCCATCCCAGCAAAAGCCAGGACAGGTCTGAGGAGCAGCTGAGGGGGCTCAGCCTGGAGAAAAGGAGGCTCAGGCTGGGCCAGGGGAGGGGCAGGTTGGATTTTGGGGAAATTCCTTCATGGAAAGGGTGGTCCAGCCCTGGGCATGGGTGGAGTCCCCATCCCTGGAGGGATTTCAAAGCCCCGTGGATGTGGCACTTGGGGACATGGGTCAGTGGTGGCCTTGGCAGTGCTGGGACTCCACGATCCTGCAGGGCTTTTCCAACCTAAACAATTCCATGATTCTGTGATTACGGAGGTCGAAGTACAGAGTGCAGAGAAGAACACGGAAAGAAGGAAGTCACAGATGCTGAACTGCTCAACTCCTTCATTTTGATAGAAATAACGTCAAGATATTCCCAAGATCTTCCTTTAGCTCAAAAAGAAAAAGGGACTGGGACTGTATTTTAGGCACATATTTAGTAATGCCATTTGTGCTGCTGTAAAAAATGATTTCAGCAGCAACGGGAATAAATAAAACATCTGCAGCAGAACTCCAGGTTTGAATTACTGCAACAGGCCATTCCCACTTCTCGGAAACACTGGGAAAACAGACACAGCCAGGGAAAACCATACAGAGCCCATCAAACATCCGCCTGATGTTCCCGCAGGGAACAGACACCAGTCCCGGGGAAGTTTCCCTGAAGAACAAGCCCATTGATTGACATCCAAGTGGAAGGACACCACTGGACCTTCAGACCTCGGGAGAGGCACACCAGGTCTGGTGGGCCACCAGGAAAACACGGAGCTGCCCAACTCTGCTCCTGTGTGGAATAACAGCCACTGCTCCAACAAGCACTGGAAGGCTCCCACGGGGCAGAAGAGTCACTGTCGGATCATGGAATCATGGAATGGTCTGGGCTGGAAGGGACCTTAAAGACCATCTCATTGCACTCCTTGCCATGGGTAGGGACACCTTCCACCAGCCCAGCCCAACCTGGCCTTGGACATTTCCAGGGGTGGGGCAGCCACAGCTTGTGTGGGAACAGAGGGAATTTATATTCCTCCAAACGCATCTTCAGAAGACCCCAAATATTTTTACACATCTCCTGCATGCAAAGGGGCACTGCTGAGAAACACCAACCGCACACAGGTGAGGTGGCGGCCACGGACTCTTGGGAGGACAAGGAGGCGCAGAAAAGGAATCAAAAAGCTTTCTGGAGACGATCAAAATATCTCCAGGCGTGCTGGGAGAGTCGTGCACAGAGCGCCCGTTAAGGAGCCGCGTTAGGGAAAGCGGGGAGGAGGGAACAGCATTCCCAATTTCCTCGCAACTCATTAGCTCTGCAAAGGTTACCGAGGGCCGGGATGGCGTTTCTCCTCGGGCCCCAATTAGGAAGCAACACCAGCGACCCCAGAGCTCCACCCCTCCTACCCAACCTTTATCCAGTGACATTTTCTCAGCTTAAAATAAAACGTTGGCGCGCTCCAGAAGAGGGGGGAGCACACAGCCTGGCTCGGTGCCGAACTTCACCTCCACGAGGAGCTCCAGGAGGCCAAGAGCACCTCCAAATGGGAGGCACAACCCCGTGACCGCTTCCGTGAAATGCCAACCGAATGCCACGTCCTGCTGGTGGAACCCAGGGCCAGATTCCTGCTTTTCTAGAGGAAGCCCAGCCAGTGCCTGGGATATTCCATGAACCCAGCAGTGCCGGAGCTGGGCAATCCTGGCTCACTGGAAGGACTGGCTTGACCTAAATCATCACAAACGTCAGCAAGGAAAGCAAAAATCCCAACATCCCTCTCAGGTTCTCCAGGCAGCTCAGCAGAAGAGCATGGTCAGGGTGGGGTTACGGAATGTGCCACAACATCCCCAGCTCAGAAAGGTTTCACAAATCCACACAATCACGGAATGCTTTGGGTTAGAAGGGATATCAGAGACCATTCAGTTCCAACCTTCCTGCCATGGGCAGGGACACCTTCCACCAGCCCAGGGTGCTCCAAGCCCCGTCCAACCTGGCCTTGGACACTCCCAGGGATCCAAGGGCAGCCACAGTTTCTCAGCCCAACCTGTGCCAGGGCTCCCCAGTCTCCCAGGGAGGGATTTCATGCACACATTTAACCCCTCTCTCAGTCTGAACCCACCCCTCCCTCCTTGTCCTGTCGCTGCAATTCCTGATGAACAGTCCCTCTCCGGCTTCCTTGTGGCTCCTTCAGACACTGGAAGGTGCTCTGAGCTCCCCACAGGAGCTTGTCCTCTCCAGGCTGAACAGCCCCAGCTCTCCCAGCCTGTCTCCACAGGGAAGGTGCTCCAGTCCCCTTAACTTTGTGGTCTCCTCCAGACTCACTCCAAGAGTTCCTCATCCTTCCTATGTTGGGGCACCAGAAACCATTCCATGAATCCCAGAGTTGCCTGGGTTGGAAGGGACCTTCAAGACTATCTCATTGCACCCCTTGCCATGGGCAGGGACACCTTCCACCAGCCCAGGGTGCTCCAACCTGGCCTTGGACACTTCCAGGGATCCAGGGGCAGCCACAGCTCCTCTGGGCAACTCCTGCATTCCTGAGAGAAGGGCAAAATGAAGCAAGACCTTCGAACGCACCACAAGAAAGTCACTCTGAACATCCATTTTCCAGAACAACATCTCTTTTTGTGTCCATGACGAGGAATTGATGCACATCCCAGTTTCTGAGTTTGCTGGTGGTGTCACCAACCCGCCTCAGGCTTTCACAGAGCACGTTCTACTTGTTGAGCAAGCTCTCAGCCAAGTCTCTCCCACTCCCGGCACAGGGTATTATTTATTACTTTCTGATATTATTTATTTATGGCCTGCCTTGGGTCCGGCTGTAATTACGGAATGTGCCCCGGAGCATTAGAAATGGAAACGTTTCCACGGCTCCCCCTCCAGGCAGTGAGATGAATCCCACTGGTTCACTAGGGAGTGACTAAAATAAAGCACCGGGAGAGGAGCTTTGGGGGAGTTAAAGAATGGAAGGATTTTCAATGCATTGTAAAAGCTTAACTGGAAAACACCAAAGAAGTGTCTTCTCCCAGATCCACGCGGCCCCAATCCCTGCCTCGTTAGGGTGTTAAACAACACTGCAGCCTTAGAGCTCCAGGGGATCCGTGTGAGGGCAGGGAGGGAGGGAAAACTCCCCAGCTGGGTGTGCTCCTTGAGACACACCAGGTCCTAATCTGCTGCTTCCAGCTGCCACTGGAATCATGGAACGGTTTGGGTGGGAAGGGATCGTAAGGACCATCCCAGTTCAAATCCCCACCAGGGACACCCTCCGTTAGATCGGGTTGTTCCAGCCTAGCCTTGAACACTTCCAGTGATGGAGCAGCTTCCCTGGGATCCTTTTCCAGTGACGGATCCGGAGGGATCACTCGAGAGAGGAGTTTACACCCCATTGTGCAGCCGGATCTGGGTCTGTGCAGAACTACCAGACAGATTTGGGTGCAGGGTTATTTTATGCCACTGAAAAGGAACCAAGGAACCGACTGCTTCCCTATTTCACCTCCTCCCAAGGAATTCCCCTGCCACCAAGATTTTTAGGGAAGACCTAAATTTTGAATTCAGCAAAAGGCGTGAGCCAGGAGCGACCGCTCCCTCCCTCCCAGTGTCAGGAAGGTGCTGATTCCAACCTGCCCTTCCCAGGGACTGCACTAAAGCAGATTCCTCTCTCTGAAAGCTCCACATGAGAGAAAAAAAAATAAAAAAAAAAAGGATATAAAGCACTTGTGTGAAGGACCCATCTGGAGCTCCTTGTTTTAATTAAATTTAGCATGAAAGCTGAAACCAGATATTATTCCCCCTGCTCATTTTATACCAGGCATAACATTGCCTGTTGGGAACAGGTTGTAAGACCTGGAGCAGTGTTTACTCCACGTCTATCCCTCCTGAAGGACTTCTCATCCCTCAAGGATTGGTTTGTACTCGTGGAGTATTAAGAGCTCCTAAAACAAGAGCTGACACACTGCACTGGAAGCCTTGAGAAGAGGGCCTGCTGCGCTTTGGGAGCCGGATTTTTGGGGAGGATGGAAGAGAAAAGAAGCACTGAAATGCTTTCCGTAGGTTGCAGCTCCATGGGAACCATCAGTTCCCTCCACGCCACGACAGGAACTTCAAGCAGGGCACGAAGGACAGAAGGATTTGGCTCTCACTGTGCTGTCACATCTGTTTGTGTTTAACTGGATACAGGGTTCAGTTCCAAACCAAGAGGTGGTACCTAAAGGGGTGGGAATCAGTCCAGGCTTAACCATTAATCCAGGCCTTAATTTCGGAGGGGGTGTGACAAGGTGTGAGCCCCTGCAGCCAGTCCCACGCTGTCTGTGTCGTGGGGAAGGCACGCAACGGTTCCCAAACCATTGGAAAAGGAATTTCTCCACTTCCAGAAGCCTCTCCCAGCCCAACCTCCCTCCCACCGCACGCACAGGACGAGATGCGTTTGCAAGGGTTCATTTCCTTATCATATTTCCTAATGAAATACTCGAAATAAAGTGGATATTCCCATTTTCTAGGCTGCGCTGCGAGCAGGATATTTAAGTTAAAAACCAAACCCTGACAATTCAAACCCAAAAAGAACCCAAACAGCATTTAAGTGCCTTAAATGAAAAGTACCTGAAAAATGTCACAAAGAACTGCACCAGGTCCATAAAGTTGCTGTGCTGCGAGAATGCAATCTGCAAGAGAAAAACAAATGTTTCCTGTTATTGACTGAAAATTCCCATTTCAAGGTATTAAAAGAGGATTAAAACGGACAACAAAATACGGTTCCGGTTAAGTCAATTCACAGGTTTTGAAAAAAGGACTGAAACGCTCCCGGGGAAAAGAAAATAAATCCCAAAATTCCATATTGTTTTGAAAACCTGTATCCCAAAAGTGAAGCTGGACAAGTGACATCGTCCCGGCGACGTTCCGAGGAAAATTCCTCGCGACAGAGCTGCCAATAATCTTTAATCAGAAACAAATTATCTCCGCAGACACCCAACATTCCACATTTACACTTCCAGCAACGCCCCGGAGAGCCAAAACCTCCTCGGATAAAGGAACTTACAGCGAGGGCTGCAAAGAGGCACGAGACACAGAAGAGAATGGACACCGTGAACACAGCGATGGCATTCATCCTTCCCAACGGGAACGCCCGGGATAGCGGGGACACAAACCAGAGGGAAGGGGCCAGCAGGAAACTGGGAGGTGCCGGGAGGCCAAAGGGAAGATTAGGGACCAAGCTGGGGAAGGATAACAGAGCCGAGGGGAGGCAAAGCCAGGGAAAAGCAACTTGGCAATATTAGGAATCAGAAGTTCTTTCCAGGTACCTCCTATTTCCTCTGACTATCCATCGGGATATTAACTCTTTCAGGAAGCGACAGGATTTACTGCGGAATTCCAGGGAAATGTGCCCTGATAAAAGCTCTGCCTGGGGCTTTAATTGGCTTCGAGCGCTGCTTGGTGGTTTTTCCCTTCACAAACAGCGTCCGTGGCATCATTAATACAAACACAAATCCTCCTCCCGGCCACATCCCAAAATTCAGGAATACAGGCACGATCAGTCCTTGCTGGGCTTTCTACGGCTCTGGAACAGGTTCTCTGATGGTACTGACATTAAATACCCATTTTAACTTGCTACAGAAGCTGCCCCAAAAGAGTTTTCTTACAAATATACCGAAATATTTGGAAATCCAAACCTCCCCGGCAGGGCACAAGCGCTGTGTGGTTGGGAAGGGAACTCCCAGCCTGCACACCAGATGCTCTGACCTCAATATTCCTGCCTCCACGAGACCAAAAACACAGTTTTTCCCTGATTTTCCTCCTCCTAAAGGAAGTTTTCCCACGAACAGAAAGACACCGAGCACGAGCTCGCTGTTGAGTGAACAAACCAGCGCGTGGCAACCGGTTTAATTCCGTCCCGGGATGTCTTTAAGGGAAAGACTGTCCTTCCTAAAATCTCACATCCCAAAACACAAAGGCAGCACAAAACCAAGAACTGCTGGTATTATTTCTGAGAGCAACCACGACTCCAAGAGATGCCCTGCAAAATGAAGCCCTTTAAAGCTGAAAGTGAAAAATCCTTTTGGAGGAGAGGGGAATTAAGAATCCAAGGAATCATCACCAACGGGCCAGTTCTCCGGGCATGATCAGCAGGGCCAGTTTCTGTGATGGAAACCAAAACTTGCCGCCAGAAGAAGACAGAAGTATTTCCTAATTTTAAATTAGGAGAGACTTTATGCAAGATTAGTAAGACTGAGATTAATAAAACTGAGATCAATAGGACTGTTAGCAGAGAAGGGCTTCTCATTTTTTCAATAATATGATTGCAGGAAACAAAACAAACAAAAAAAAACCCAATGCTTTCCCATGGTGGTTCTCCTGGAATTCTGCTCTTCCAAGGCCCAGCCAAGGCTCTGCGCCTCAAACACGGACTAAAACACGAGCCCAGCTTGTTTGCACAAGGAGCTGAAAGCGCTCTGTGCCATCAAACCTGACCAATCTGTGTCACAGGCAATTTGGTCTCCTAATTGTTAATGGCTTGCTTACTTAGGGCCTAATTCCCTCTAATATAATCTGCTCCCAGGACCTAATTAATCCAGTTCCAGGCAAAGTTGGGTTTGTTGAAAGCAGCCTGTTAGCTCTGGATCCAGGAAAAAGCTGGCAGCGGGTTCTGAGCGGTCGGGATTTTTAATGGAGTTTCGATCACGGGAGAAGATTCATTTCTCCATCCCCCAAAAAACTCCTCCTGGACCAAAGGATGGAGCTGCTCAAGTGCAGGAAAGCTCCATGGGGTGGATGGGAAGACACTTCTCCAGGAATGGAGCAGGACCTCAGCTCAGCTGCAAAGGCTTCCGTATCAAAGAATCCCAAAATCACTGAGGTTGGAAAAGCCTCTGATATCACCAGTCCAACCATTCCCAGCACTGCCAAGGCCACCACTGACCCATGTCCCCAAGTGCCACATCCACAGGGATTTCAAATCCCTCCAGGGATGGGGACTCCACCTCTGCCCAGGGCTGGACAACCCTTTCCAGGAAGGAATTTTCTCAATCTCCAACCTAAACCTCCACCTGGGCTCCAGTTCAGCCGCTGTCGACCATCACCCCTCACTCCTTTTCCACCTCTCCATCCCCTCTTCCCAAGCCATGCGTTCCTTTCGAGGATGTTTGACACGCTTAGGGATAATGCAGCACCCCTAATTAGTTAAAAGCAGATAATTAATTATGGTAATTCCAAGGAACACCACAGAGCTTGTGTTCATCTGACCTGAGAAGGCACAGCCACTGACCCCGCTTTTTCCACCACCACATCACTCGGAGGCTCCAAACAACCCACCTGCTTTCCAGAGGGACAGGAATAGCCGTGTGCATGGATGAAAATCCCTAATTAAGAGCTTTAATTTCTTGATTAACCTTTAAATAGGAAGCCAAGGAGGAAATGTGGCTGCCTCTGAGTGGCCAACACCACTGGGTTTGGAATCAGTGATACACACATTTGGCAAAGGGGTCCATGGCAAAGGATTTCATGGCAAAGGGGTCCATGGCAAAGGGGTCCAAGGCAAAGGATTTCATGGCAAAGAGGTCCATGGCAAAGGATTTCAGGCAAAGGGGTCCATGGCAAAGGGGTCCATGGCAAAGTGGTCCATGGCAAAGGATTTCATGGCAAAGGGGTCCATGGCAAAGGGGTCCATGGCAAAGGATTTCATGGCAAAGAGGTCCATGGCAAAGGATTGCATGGCAAAGGATTTCATGGCAAAGGATTTCATGGCAAAGGGGTCCATGGCAAAGGGGTCCATGGCAAAGGATTTCATGGCAAAGAGGTCCATGGCAAAGGATTGCATGGCAAAGGATTTCATGGCAAAGGATTTCATGGCGAAGGATTGCACAGCCAATGACTTGGCCACAAAATGCTCGGAGTGAANGGGTCCATGGCAAAGGGGTCCATGGCAAAGGATTTCATGGCAAAGAGGTCCATGGCAAAGGATTGCATGGCAAAGGATTTCATGGCAAAGGATTTCCTGGCGAAGGATTGCACAGCCAATGACTTGGCCACAAAATGCTCGGAGTGAAGGAAATGTCATTTGAACCCACGTGCTGTTGCAGTAACAGTTGGTGCTTCAAAGTCCAAGCAGTGCTGGAGTGAAACTGCAGCCTGTGCACGACAGCGACTTTGACAAACAAACTGGGACCATTCCACAGCAGGGACGTGCTTTTCAGGAGCCCCACTTCGTGCTCCAGGAGAAAAGAAAAGCAGGAATAAACTCAAAGGGAGAGTTTGGCCCAAAACTGGGCCCAGTTACCTCTGAGCCAGCTGAGACCCGCGTTCACCCGAAGCATTTCTGTGCCACTGAAGTTCTTTCAGCCCCCAGCCTTTGATCTGCAAGTGCTCTGAACTCGTTAAAAACGACTCGAGTTTCAGAAACCACGAATTAAAATCAGTAGCACCAATCCAGGGAGGAACTCTGCAGAAACCCCTTTTCTTACAAACCCAGCAAAAAAGCGACTGCAGTGACAGCTCTTGCTTTCCTGTGATAAACTGATTGGCAGGTAATTCATCACAGCAGAATTCCTTCTGCTCGTGCTGGGAGTCTCTGTTTTTTAGGGAAACAGAAGCCAAACTATTTGCCACAACAAGGATGGGACAAACCTCCCCCAACCCAAATAATATCTAATATTACACATTATCTTAACACCCCTCATCAAATGACCTGGAGATCTGCTAATGAGAGCTGGAGGTGTTCAGTCTGGAGAAGATTCCAAGGAGACTTTTGAGCATCTACAGGAGCTCCAAGAGAGCTGGAGAGGGATTTTGGATGAGGGATGGAGGGACAGGACACAGGGAATGGCTTCCCAGTGCCAGAGGGCAGGGCTGGCTGGGATATTGGGAAGGAATTGCTGGCTGGGAGGGTGGGCAGGCCCTGGCACAGGTTGGGCAGAGAAGCTGTGGCTGCCCCTGGATCCCTGGGATGTCCAAGGCCAGGTTGGAGCACCCTGGGCTGGTGGAAGGTGTCCCTGCCCATGGCAGTGGTGGCACTGGATGGGCTTTAATGTCTCTTCTGGCCCAAACCACTCTGGGATTCTACAAATGTACTGTACTCCACAAATGTTTCAAGTATGGCAATTTCATGCCATAATTTGGGACATTCTGGGTCTCTGGACGTTTGAGAAAACATGACCAACCACAGAAAATGTTTCCGTGACTTTTCTTTCCCTGCTGACGAGTCAGGACTATTTACATGCAGGATTTTCTGCATTCCTTCCCCACTGCACCAAGTGACTCAGTTCACACCACCACTGCCTTTCTTTCCATCCCCACTTTGCAGCAGGGATGAGAAAAAGGCAAATTGGAAATGGTATTTTGTACAGGACACGCTCTGAGAGCAGCGAAAAATAAAAGTCTAATTAACTCCTGAAAGCAGAGAAGCCCAGCAGAGAAGGCACAACATGAAAAGGGCTCCTGGAGCTCGGGGCTCGCTGTGAACTCCGAAGAAATCAAAAGGTCCTACTGCTCCAGCCATTAACCCCACCTGGCGGGTGGCAGAATGCAACAGCACTCGTGTTTTCCGAGCCCGCAGGACCCCGGAGCCCTGAAAACCGTGGAAATGTAGGGATTGCTGGCTGCTTTTTGCTTTTCATTCCAACCCGGAGCCAACGTTAAGGAACAAAAAGCAGCAGGTAGGAGGGGAGGGGGCTGGGAGCTCCATGGGCTTCCAGAGAGGGAGAGCCAAGAGCCAAACGAGCTGCGGGGGCCACGTGGGGACATCTCCCTGTGGTTCCTCCTCAGATCTGCAGGGTCCTGTCTCCGTTTTGCTGTGGTTGGAGGCAAGGATTCAACCTGATCTCGGAGAACACAGACTGTGGCCTGAGCTTCTGCCAAAGGACCTGCTGGAACACAAAGGGCCTTTAAGTATTCTTGAGGGATGCCAAAGTCATCAACCAAAATATTCACTCTGCCCTCTAGGCAGGGGAATGGCTCTTCTGCTCAAGAGAAACACCAAGCCTTGCTCCAGTTCTTCAAACACGAAACATGTGGCCAAAATCCATGTTGGGCTTGGTGCTGTCCACTCCAGAGGGGCAGGGAGCCAAGTCCAGCAGCCTCCGAGGTGAGGGTTTAAGAGAAAACAGGCCAGCACAGCCATGCAGCTCCACCACCCGAAGGGTGGCTTTTGGTCCTGCCACATGAGGCTGCTCCACGTGCTCTGGGAACATCAAGGAGCCAAGGAAGTTGTTGAGGCAGCAGGGAGAGAAATGTAGGAATGAAGGGCAAAAAGCCCCCCATCCAAAATTCCAGCGCTCCGAAAGTTGGGATTTTGGAGCTGACCCTGCTCACTGAGGGATGAGCACACTCAGCAGCAACCCAGGATGACCCTTTTGGGGCAGGTGGCTCTCTAATCATCTCAAGGACAGCAGCTCCAAGGAACATTTTCTGCAGATGATTTCTGGGATTCAGACACAGATTAAGGATCACAGAGGTGTATTCCGATCATTCCCTTACACTCCATGGGAACCTCGTTTGTGATCCTCAAACCCCTGAGGCACACGAGGACATCTCTTTGCAAAAACTACACCCGAATTTTGAGCTCAGCAAGAAAATCTAAGCTGACTTGACCTCTGGAAGTCTCCACAAGGCGCAAGAACATCCTGATCCACAGGGAAAAACTCTCAAGACGGAGAAGTTAAACCTTTGAGAGAAGGGTCTTCAAGGAATTAATTAGAACGTGAAAACCTCAGAGACGCAACAGGAGGTGGGAGACCCAGAGAGTTGGATTAGACCTGATGCCGTCGGCGTGGGCATCAGAAGCACTGGAAGGTGTTTGGGAAGTCTCCCCAGAGCCTTCTCTTCTCCAGGTGAACACTCCCAGCTCTCCCAGAGCAGAGGGGCTCCAGCCCTTGGAGCACCTCTGGACCAATTCCTCCCCCACCAAGTCCTTCTCTCTCCATCTCCCGAAGAACCTGGTGCAGCTGAAGAGCTCCCCATGCTCAGGTTTACACCCAACCACAGACTAAGCACCCCAGACCCGATCTTCACACCTGCTCCTCCAATCAAAGAGATTCATGGTGGACTCCTCACCTGCTGCAGCATCACCTGAGCCCTTGAGCTTTACAGCCTGACCGCTTTGCTGCTGTGCAAACATAAGCCCTGCTTCACTTGGAGCTTCCAGGGCGGTGCAAATCCATTGATATTCCAACACCGTGTGGCAGCCACGAATTGTCCCTTCCCACCTAATTGGCTGCAGGTGGCTCAGAGATGCCAACTATCCGTGGGTTTGGGCCCCCGCCGTGGGCTCTGGGATGGGCGTGCAGGGCTGGGCGAGGGCACGACCGGCCCGAAATGGAAAGGAGCGCTCGAGGTGCCGCCCCAAATGCCACCGGACGGCAGGAATTGCCACGCAAATCCGAGGAGAGGGAAGGGTTGGCTCAAGGAACAGCCAGGGGGTGAGGAGTGGTGGGAGTGTACATTCTGGTCCTGGGATGTGCCATCCTGGGATCAGACCCCGCACAGCTCCACGGGACAGGAACACGCGACCAGGAGAAGGCTGAGGGAGGGCCAGAAGAACCTCATTTCTTCTGAATTCTCAGCTCTTCTGTTGGGCCCCTCAGGACGGGAGAGACCCCGAGGGGCTGGAGCNCAATTCCATTATTCTCTGGCTGCAACAACCGTTCTGGAGACGAAGTACTGGGAGAAAAAATGGTTAAAAATGAAGATCCCAAACCCTGAGAGAGGAAATGAGTCCCCAGTACAGGAACACCCCAGTCCTCCCAGTCTCAAGCCCTCAAGCACCTCCCTCAGTCCCAGCCACTGCCGTGTGGATGCATTTGGGAAGGATCCCACTGCATTTGGGAAGGATTCCATTGCATTTGGGAAGCATCCTGCTGCATTTGGGAAGGATCCCGTTGCGTTTGGGAAGGATCCTGCTGCATTTGGGAAGGATCCTGTTGCGTTTGGGAAGGATCCTGCTGCATTTGGGAAGGATCCTGCTGCATTTGGGAAGGATCCTGCTGCATTTGGGCAGGATCCCGTTGAATTTGGGAAGGATCCCGTTGGATTCGGGAAAGATTTCACTGGATTTGGGACGGATCCCATCCCTGGCTCCGTGCCCAGCAGAGCTCTGGCACCATCTGGCTCGGTTGGCACCATCCCAACTATTTGTGGAGACTTCGAGCATGGCAAAAATTCCAGTTTGGGCACAACAGCTCAAACTCTCGCCCAGACCCTTCAAAGTCCAGCGAAAACGAGCCCCGAGTCTAAAAGGAATAAAAGCCGTTTTCCCAAAGAGCTGGCAAGGTAGGAACACGGGAGGGAGGGAAGGATAAAAAGAGGAATAAAGCAGCTCAAGACATATTTGCAGGGTTTTTTTTAGGCTGCAAAAGAGGTGCCAGATGGAAACGGGCAAAACCTTCTGTCTTGCATCAGTTCTGAGCAGACAAAACAGCGGAATAANCTCAACAATTCCATTATTCTCTGGCTGCAACAACCGTTCTGGAGACGAAGTACTGGGAGAAAAAATGGTTAAAAATGAAGATCCCAAACCCTGAGAGAGGAAATGAGTCCCCAGTACAGGAACACCCCAGTCCTCCCAGTCTCAAGCCCTCAAGCACCTCCCTCAGTCCCAGCCACTGCCGTGTGGATGCATTTGGGAAGGATCCCACTGCATTTGGGAAGGATTCCATTGCATTTGGGAAGCATCCTGCTGCATTTGGGAAGGATCCTGTTGCGTTTGGGAAGGATCCTGCTGCATTTGGGAAGGATCCTGTTGCGTTTGGGAAGGATCCTGCTGCATTTGGGAAGGATCCTGCTGCATTTGGGAAGGATCCTGCTGCATTTGGGCAGGATCCCGTTGAATTTGGGAAGGATCCCGTTGGATTCGGGAAAGATTTCACTGGATTTGGGACGGATCCCATCCCTGGCTCCGTGCCCAGCAGAGCTCTGGCACCATCTGGCTCGGTTGGCACCATCCCAACTATTTGTGGAGACTTCGAGCATGGCAAAAATTCCAGTTTGGGCACAACAGCTCAAACTCTCGCCCAGACCCTTCAAAGTCCAGCGAAAACGAGCCCCGAGTCTAAAAGGAATAAAAGCCGTTTTCCCAAAGAGCTGGCAAGGTAGGAACACGGGAGGGAGGGAAGGATAAAAAGAGGAATAAAGCAGCTCAAGACATATTTGCAGGGTTTTTTTTAGGCTGCAAAAGAGGTGCCAGATGGAAACGGGCAAAACCTTCTGTCTTGCATCAGTTCTGAGCAGACAAAACAGCGGAATAAATGCAAGACAGAGCTCAGGGTGTCACCGGAATTAACGGGGAAAACAAGCTCTGCCTCCTTCTCCGAGGAGCTGTGAATTCCAGGGATCGTACGGGATGGTGTAACATGTCCATCAACCTGTGGCACAACAGGTTTGCAACACACCACGTGCAGAAGTTTCCATGGAAATCCTAAGGATTTTTCACCCTTATAGAAAATAAAGGAGTAAGGTAAGTCTGTATTTATATTTATGTATCACATAAAGAACCACAGAATGGTTTGAGGTTGAAGGGACCTTTGAGATCACCTCGTTCCAAGCTCAAACTAAAGATGTATTTAGGTAAATATCCAACATTCTCACATTATGGCTCAATCCTGAAGTCACAAGTTGCCCCAAGCCTGGTGTCACACCATGACGTGAAGTGGCATTAAAAACAAACTCACTCTCAAATTTACTTTCAATATCTAGAGAGCATCAGAGCCAGTTTTGAAGTCCCAAATCAGAGGGTTGGGCTGCTTTATCCATCAAGGTTTTGTTTGTTGACAACCCTGGCTACGACTCCGTGTTAAAACCTTGAGGTGAAAACATAACTGGGGAAGGGAGAAGGAACCACCTCTCCCGCCTGGGCATTCAAAAGGCCAGGTTGTCACTGCCTGTCACTAAAGGGTTTCTGGAATGTTAATTTGCCGTGAAGAATCTCCCAGTAAAACACAAATCAATCCGCAGGGGTTTGTTTCAATCCTCGCAGTCCAAACGCTCATGGGATTTATTGATCCTTTGGGTCCAGGCGTGGGAAGGACGATGGTGCTGCTCTGGAATGCAAACAGGCTGAAGAAATAATTCCACGAGACGCTCGTAATTAAGGGAAAAGGATTTAAAAAAACGAGTCTGGGGGAAAAAAAAACCCCAAACCAACAAAAAACCCAGTTATCCCAGAAATTTACTCTTATCCAGCGCTGGGACAGCCCTGCACTGCCCTGAGCCCAACCCTTGCTGGGAGCAACATCTGCCAACACAGTCAAAACCCTCACAGATCTCAACAATTCCAAGTCAGGAGAGTAAGGGAGAGAAAAAGCAGATTTTGGGACATTCCAGGAATGGTTTGTTCCCCAAAGCAGCCCCACAGAGCCAGCTGGGGCTGCGCTGGAGGCTCTGGCTCCCTGTCTGGGAGCTGAAGAAGCCACAGGCTTTGGGATTTGTCACCCTCTGTTAGTCCTGGCTCTATTTTCCCCTCGTGGTTTAGCCAGGCTGGATCTGCTGTTGCCTTCCAGCCTGTGGCTTCTTTGATTTTATTGCCAACACACTTTTCTCCTCTTCATTAACTCTGCGCGCTGTTCTTTGACTCCTTAAATAAAGCTTTTCTACAAAGAGATGCATCTCACTCTTCGGTGGCTGGAAAAGCTCCCCAGCAATGGCTCTCAGGGCTCATTTCAGGAAATATATTTGAATTGCAGCGTTATAGTTCCATTCCAGGGTGGTTTCTGGTGCTTTCAGGAGTTATTCAGCTCAGCAACTTCAAGCAACCAGCACCAGCCTCACCCAGGAGAAATCAGTGCCTAATTCGGACTTTGCTTCCAGAGAAAATGAATTCTGCAGGTTTTTTTAGATATTGTATTTTCCAGCCCTGCATTTTAAAAGGAGGGGGGAAAACAAACCCCTCAGCTTCCTTAGAAGTAAGGCAATCCATACATATCTTCCTGTCAGACCTGGGAAAAACACATCCTACAAAATCCTCGTGGTATTGTTAAACCCGAATCTCGGGCTGGGCCTCTGCTCTCCTGGAACTTTCCTCGTTTATGCAGCTGAAGTTCTGCAGGAGCCACATGAACAGACTTCCAATGCTGTGGGAAGATATTCCAAGAAACCTCGGAGAGATACGCGAGTCACCACAGCTCATCCCGAGAAATCCCTCCAGTTATGGATGGAAAACTCCAAGGGTTCAATGGTTGCACCTTCCACTGCCTAAAGGGGCTCCAGGAGAGCTGGAGAGGGACTGGGGACAAGGCGTGGAGGGACAGGACACAGGGAATGGCTTCCCAGTGCCAGAGGGCAGGGCTGGCTGGGATATTGGGAAGGAATTGCTGGCTGGGAGGGTGGGCAGGGGCTGGCACAGGTTGGGCAGAGAAGCTGTGGCTGCCCCTGGATCCCTGGGAGTGTCCAAGGCCAGGTTGGAGCACCCTGGGCTGGTGGAAGGTGTCCCTGCCTATGGCAGGGGGTGGAACACGGTGATCCCTCATCTCCCTTCCAACCCAAACCAGTCCACGACTCCATGATAAAAATCCCACCCAACACAACACCTGGGAAAAGTCTGGGCTGAGCGATTTTTGGGGTTGCTGAAGCCAGAACCCCCAGGAAGAAGGACTGAGGCTGCACCACATGCTGGGCAAAGGTTAAGTGCCTTGCAGATAAACCCTCCTTTTTAAGCATTTAAGAGCCTGCAAACAAAAATATCACTTAAATCTGAAAGGGAACAACTTCTAAAAGGAGAAAAATGTCACGGGCGGACACCGAAGAGAAGGGGGCAGGAGCAGATAAAACAAAAGCAGCTGTTTCATGTTCCGAAGGCCCGTTGAACCGGGCTGGTTCAAACCTTTCCATCCCCCAGCCGAAGGTGTCAGCTCGCCCGCTCCGAAAAAAACCCCACAAAGCAGCATGTAATTGCGTGTCTGCAAAAGTAATTACACTCGACAGCAAATTCCATCAGATTAACAAATTGATTTACGTTCCACTGCCGGGTTCGGAGCAAAGCCCCGGCAGGGCTCAGGAGGTGCGGGGAGAGGCTCTGAAGCACCTGCAGCTGGAGCTCACCAAAGGCAAGGGACATCATTAGCAAACAGCTCTGGCCTTCTGGTGCCTCCAGAAGCAAGAGTGAAAGGCCCCTCTTTGGAAGAGGAAGGTCCCAGAGAGCCCTTACATCTCCTCCTCGTTAAAGATGCACGAGGAGCTGGCAGGATCACCACCCTCAGCAGGGTTTCAAGCCTACATCATTATTTAATCAAAGCAATCGCTGCTTATCCGAATGCATTTCATTCTCTTCGGCCAACGACAAAGACAATTCTCTGCCTTCACCCTCCCCGAGAGCTCCCGTTCCGTGAGCCTCGCGTGGCTTTGGATCAGAGAGTGACATTCATTTCGGGAAAGGCTGGAGAGCTCCAGTCCTCGGGGGTTTTTCTGCCCCGTGTCCAACACCCAATGCTCCCTCCGGAGAGGAATCGGGGAATCGGAGTCAGTTCAGGCCCCGCTTTTGAGCTGTGGGATGGCTCCTCGGCTCCGTCTCATTCCGTGGATTATCAAAGCCTTTCAGGGAGGCTGCAAAACCTCAGAGAGGGGACCCCAGAGGGCATCACTGCTGGCAATATTCCCGTCATCCCGAAGAGCCTGAAAGCCTAAAATACGAGGAAGCTGCGAGTGTGGGATGTGCCCCGTGTTGGGGTAACCACCTCCCTCCCCTGGCAGGAGCCAAGGGCACCCCAAAGCTTTGCCTGGCTGTTTGCAAGTGCCACCCACCCTTCACCTCTGCAAGAAAGGAAACCCTTCCTGAGCCACATCCAACACCAGTGGCAAGTGAAATTAAAGCTTAATTGACACTGGGATTAAGATTCTTGCTAATGCAGAGCACCTGTTTGAGGGGCAAGGTTGCCAAAAAAAAAATAGCAGGCTGATGGGGAAGAGCATCAGAAGAAGAAACTCAACCCCAAAGTGCTCTAATGAAGGAGGTTTCCTTTGGAAAAGGAGAGCCCGGGAAGGTCTCAGGACACCAGAGGGATGAAACAGGAAAACAAACGATGATAAAGATTTGAGCGAGGGCTTTGCCTGAGGATTGAGGAGTCTTCTCGGGAATGTAATCCCTGGCACCTTGCAAAATGTTGGCTACCATTTCCCATGGATCAGCACAGGAGAAAACAAGAGCCACTCCTTGGGAGAATCCCAGTCTAGTGAATCCATCCTGACTCCAAAATCCAGAGAGCAGCAGCACGTGGCTCCATGTCACCTGTACCTACATATGAACACAGGAAATGTCTCCTGCCTCAAGGAAAAGACCCATTCCCAAGGTTATTCCCAGCTCTGCAAAGCCAAAGGAGTGGGAAGGGAACATGCCTTCCTACATTCCGACATTTTCAGCGGATCACTGGAAATCCTTCCCAGGTCAAAGGAGGGAGTTAGTGACCACAACACAATCCCAAGGCAAACCCTTGGGCTGCAGAGAGAGGCGGAGCAGCCTTCGGATCCCTGGGAATCAGCAGAGCTTTGGCTGCTCCCTCAGAACAGCTCAGGAAAGGAGGAAAAGGTCGTAAAAAATTAGTGGTCATGGGTCTGACATACGAAGCACTCGGATCCAAGGAAGTGGCAGCTCTGGAAGGATCACTGGGAGCAGATCCTACTTGTTGGAAACCCTGCTCTGTGCAGTGCAGCTCTTCCCCAGAGCACTACAGCGGGCATCTTCCTTCCAAAGTTGGATACAGACTCCATGGGAATGGCAAGGAAAGTCCAGGAGGGCCCCAAAGGAAGGGGGTTCATTACAGAGCACGCCAGCCAAGGGGTCTGGAGCTAAAAACTGACCTGTCAGTCCTTGGGATGGTGCTCACTGTGGATCTGAAAAGCTGGAGCTGTGACAGCCACGGATTTCTGCTCTGGAGCCAGGCTGGGAGAGCTGGGGGGGTCACCTGGAGAAGAGAAGGCTCCAGGGACACCTGAGAGCCCCTTTTGGTGCCTGAAGGGGCTCCAGGAGAGCTGGAGAGGGACTGGGGACAAGGCCTGGAGGGACAGGACACAGGGAATGGCTTCCCAGTGCCAGAGGGCAGGGCTGGCTGGGATATTGGGAAGGAATTGCTGGCTGGGATGGTGGGCAGGCCCTGGCACAGGTTGGGCAGAGAAGCTGTGGCTGCCCCTGGATCCCTGGGAGTGTCCAAGGCCAGGTTGGAGCACCCTGGGCTGGTGGAAGGTGTCCCTGCCCATGGCAGGGGGTGGGACTGGATGATCTTTAAGGTCCCTCCAACCCAAACCATGCTGTGACTCCAGGATTGTGAGTGCCAGTCCACAGTCACTTGGGCCACCACCTAAAGAAAGCACCACAGACCCAACCCTGAGTTAATCACAGGACATTTAATCCTGTCCCGAATTTTCAGGTCTCCCACTGAGTTACAGGTTCTACACTTGGAACTTTTGGCAGCTCCTGAGCAACAACAACGAGTCGAAAGGAGCTGAAGTGTCCCCACCTTTGAGTTGAGCCCCCACCTTTTGAGGGGCTGAACCAGAGAGCAGCTAAACCCTTGGAGTGGGGTCCTGTCAGGGCAAACAGCAAGTCTGGAAACACAGAGAACGGTGATGACAGGACATGATGTGGCTGAATTAATCCACAGAGGGATTTTGGGGTGCCTTCCATCCCTGTTCATTCCATGAACTATCTGAGCAGAAAGGAATAAAGGTTTAAAGGTGTCTGTGTCGATCCAAAAGAAATCAACCGGAGGGAGCCGGGAAGAAGTTTGAAAAACTAAACCTGAAGACAGCAGAGGCAATTTTAGCTATTTTTCCACTCCAGCCTTTACGAAACCCGAGGGGAAAGCAGCAATTTCAGGGATCTGAACACTTCCCAGTCGTCCCCAAATCCTCCCCAGCCACTGGGGGCTCTTGCAGCTCCTGCAGCCTCCACCACTGCACGTGCAGTGACGCTCCTTGATGTTTTTTGAAGCCCGAATCGCCAAGAAAATAAAATCTATCAAATATCAAAGGAGATTTTGCAAGCGGCGCGTTCCGCGTGCAAGAGGCTGCAAAATTCCTGCAGCTCCGTTCTCGTTCCTTGAAGCATTTGGTTCGTAATTAACATCTCAAATCGAAACACTTCAAGCAGCACGAAGGCAAGAGAGGAGGCAATTGCCAGTTAATGACACAATTACAAACTGGGTTTGCCTTCATCAGCTCCTGAGTGTGTGAGATACAACACAGGGATCAGCGCGAGAGGCTTCAAGGATTGGAATCTGGAGGGGAAAAAAACCCTAAAATCAAATGTCAGTGAATAGAAGCAAGAATTTGGGTATGAAACAAGACACCAAGAGCAATTTCTGGTGAGTGAGTGGTAACTAACACCAGCAGGAAGTTCAGAGCCATTCCAAAGGGGGGGGAATTTCTATCAGCAGCTCTGATTTTCCACCTGGAATCTGCTCCAGGTGAAGAAGGACCAGTTCCAAGAGCGGTGAAAGAAGAGGGTTTCAAAGCTCACCGTTCCCCACCCGGCAGCTCCCGCAACGCAGAGTCACCCACGGAGGGAACATCTCTGAGAGCTTCTGCACTGGCTTTCTTTGCCTCTCACTGTGCCATTGCACGGATCATTTCCAGCCCACAACTCGGAGTTAAGTTTGGAGAGGGGAGCAAAGCAAACTCGAGATCAGGAAAACAGGCAAACCAGTGGAGGGGAAAGGATCTGTTCCGTTGAACTGACTAGAGAAAAACACCAATCCTTCGACAGCCACTAAGGTGCTTTTCCAAAGGGGGCATTCCCACTTTGGGGGAAGGCAAGGAACGTTTAGGGCAAAGCGAATGGGAACAGCTGTGGTTTGCCGAACACTCAGAAAAATCCAGTGTGGCCAAAGTTTGCAGCAAGGGAGCCCCAAAGAGAAGAGGATGGGAATATCCAGAGGCTGCGACAAGACCTTACCTGGATTTTCAGGAAAGCTTGGCAAGGCGGGGATCCCACCGAACTCCTTCATGCTGAGGCAGGAGGAATTAGGAGGAGCACTGCTGCATTGTGAAGGCTTTGCTGCCTTTTGCTGCTTTAGTTCTTCCACTAAATAATCATTTCAAGTCATTAAACAGGCAGGGAAAGACATTCTAAACTAATATACTTCCAAAAAGGAATGAAGCGAAGTGGTTTGGAAAAGAGGTGGAGCGAGAAGGGGGGAAAAGAGCCAGAACGGAGCATTGGCAGGGACACGTCCCTGACACAAAAGAGCATTTATGCTTCCCAAGTGCAGATTTTAACAGGCAAGGGGAGGGAAAGAGAGGCAGATTTCAATCAAGGACTTCAGCATAAGGTTTCTACTATGCAAAAAACAAAATAAAGTGCGTTGTAGACTTGTTTCGCAGGACAAATTTTGCAGTACATTCCTTAAGCTTTCTGCTGCAAGCCTTTGCACAGACATCAAAACTGGCGTTTAAATACATGTGTTGTACTGAAATGGAAAACAAGCCAGCAGAAATGAGCGCAGGCACAGCGAGTGTTCACTATGATATTCAAACAAGCTGAAAAAGAACCCCAAAAAATATGATTTGGACACGCTGTCCTGCCCAGGAACAGCCCAAACACACGTGTGAGCTGAGCCAGGAGCACTCCCAGCAGCCTGGCAGGAGCAGCACTTCCCAGATTTCATCATATTCCTGCTATTACAATTCCCAAAGGGAGATGGAAACACATTCTGGAGCAAGTTTATTAGCGAGAGAAACAGCAGGAGATGGGCTGGGAAAGGAGGGAACACTTTGTATCCTGCCTGGGCTGCAATGAGGAGCTTTAACTGGGGAGCCACTTTGGCCTCAAGGGCTTAACCCAAAGGCACAGGAACTTTCCTGCTGGAAAATAAAGGAAAAAACCACTCGGAAAAAGAAGGAAGGGAGGGGATATGGGAAAGCTCTGAGTCCAAACTGTTCCTGAGGGGAACAGAGCATGGGATGAGACATGGACTAAGTGCTAGGAAGTCTTAAAATCATGGAATCACAGACTGGCTTGGGTTGGAGGGGACCTTAAAGATCACGTAATTCCAACCCCTGCCATGGGCAAGGACACCTTCCACTGTCCTGGGTTGCTCCATCCTTCCAGGGATGGGGCAGCCACAGCATCTCTGGGCATTTTTCCCAAAAACCTTTATCCCCAAAACCTGTAACACAATTTACCTCCCGTTTTAGCACAGTGAAGAGAAACCACGGAGAGCCAAGACTTCACAAAAATGAAAAAAGCAGGAAAACAAATAAGGAAGAGACACGGATAGGGTAGGATAGGATAGGATAGGATAGGATAGGATAGGATAGGATAGGATAGGATAGGATAGGATAGGATAGGATAGGATAGGATAGGATAGGATAGGATAGGATAGGATAGGATAGGATAGGATAGGATAGGATAGGATAGGATAGGGAGGAATAGAGACTGGAAGCCAGGGAAGCTCAATCCACCATGGAAGGGCACAGGGAGTCCTGGTTTTTAGGTAAGAACTGAACAGAAATCCTAAGGATCACACATTCCTGGGTGTGATATCCCTGCCAGACGTCACAAAAAGGGTCTCCAGAGAAAGAGCTGATGCCAATCTAGACTTTGTTTTGGGAAGGAACAAGGACATCGGGAAGAGCTGGTGGTGAAACATTCCCTTGGATCGAGTGCACACAAGCACATTCCCATTAAATGGGGGAGCAAAAGAGGTTAAGTGTTGTAAGAGAATCTAAGTTCACTCTTTAACCATGAGAGATTAAATCAAACACTGAAATCAAGTGGACTGAGGAGAAGAGGAATGGGAAAGCTGCCACCCAAGTGTTTCCCTCGGGTCAAAGATGCAGAGCTATTTGAAAGGTGCATCCTCAGAACTGACCTCAGAAAGGACATCAGGACCAATTATAGAGCCTGCGCATTATGGAGAGGATTCATTAGGAATGTCTTTAAAGCCAGCAGGGAGCAGGGACATCAAACAAGAAGTGCTCAAAGTCAAGCTGTGCAAATGAAAACAAAGAACGGGAGATGTTTCGGCCATCCAAGAGAAGGAGAGCAGGAGGAGAAGGGAAGAGGGGACAGACAAAACCAACCAGCCGCATCCTAAATACCAAATGAAGACTCTCCATTAAGGATACGAGCACGGGTGGAAGGCAGAGTGCCCGCTGGGGTCGAGGTTGTAAGAGATGAACTTCCACGTGGAGACAGAACTCCAACGTCTTGATGTGCCCAAAGCCAGGGAAAGCAGCCAGCACCCATCCCATCTCCAGAGAAACGGCACATGGAACAAGATCCCCTGGAATAAGGCGGTTAAAGCATCCAGCTGCTAAGCATGGACCTGTGGAATATTTACAACTCCTATTTAGAGGAGGGAGAATCTAAAAATTCATCCTCCAAAGACCCCAACGGCACACAAAGCTTCGAGACAAGTTTTGAGTAGAAGAACTTAATGAGTACATGACAAACCGGCATGACCAAGCAATGGAGGTGCCAACAGTCACCTGTGCCACGCCAGGCCATGACTTCCTGTCTGCCAAAGGATCTTTATTGTACAGACCTGAGCAGTAGAGCTGAGCTGATCCCAGTGTCATTACGGATGTCACATGCTGGGAATTCCTGGGTGACATCGAGGTGGTGATGACTATTTCAAGAAGCAGAGTGGTTATGGAGGACAGAAGTCAGTTCAAGGTTGGCATCTGGACAGACTGGCTGATGTATTCACGTTCTCAGTGAGGCCAGAGGAGGCCACAGAGATGTTCCCAGGGCTGGAGCCTCTCTGCTCTGGGAGAGCTGGGGGGTCACCTGGAGAAGAGAAGGCTCCAGGGACACCTGAGAGCCCCTTTTGGTGCCTCAAGGGGCTCCAGGAGAGCTGGAGAGGGACTGGGGACAAGGGCTGGAGGGACAGGACACAGGGAATGGCTTCCCAGTGCCAGAGGACAGGGCTGGGTGGGATATTGGGAAGGAATTGCTGGCTGGGAGGGTGGGCAGGCCCTGGCACAGGTTGGGCAGAGAAGCTGTGGCTGCCCCTGGATCCCTGGGAGTGTCCAAGGCCAGGTTGGCCTTGAACAGGCCCTGATGTCCCTGACCAAAACCGGCTAAGTGAGACAAACACCGGGAAGCAGAGAGGGAAAACAAAGGAGGCAAGTGAACGGGAATAACCTGGATCACAGGAAAGGCCCAGGAGGGTTTGTCTTGCTTCAGCCAACAAACAAACCCCAAAGGCTGGGAGAGGACACGACCCCTCCAAACTCATCCAGGAAAGCTGGAGGTTGAGCTGCCAAACACGAAGGTGGAGGGCACGTTTAAGCTCTGTGACAACAGTGGCACAGGAAAGGCAAAAATCCCCTGTCAGTGCAGGTGGATGGAGACTGAGGGAAAGCCAAGAGAGGTTTGGGGCCAGGGCACAGCAAAGCCCTGACACACAGTTCTGCAGCAGGAGACAGCAAGGAAATAAATCAGGATAAGGAACAGTCCGGCACTGATTGTGGAGAATCAGCTCTCAGCCAACGTGACCTCGAAGTTAAATAAAACACAGTGTTTTTTTCCTGACTCCTGTGACTGTGATAAAAGAGCAGCTCTGACAGTGAAATAAACCAGGACACAAGTGCCAAAACTCACAGGCAGATGTTCCTCCCACCACTACAAGCAGCACTCCAACGAAAATGAGGGGTTTTCTTCTCACTCCTTGAGTATCCCATGACAAAGGTTCAACTCCACCGCATCTAAAGGTCAGGCCTTGAAAACAAACTAAGGCTTTACCAATTTGTAAAGTGACAACTTTCCAGCTGCAAACCTCTAAGGGACACTCAAAAGAACCCGAGTGCAGTCCAAAGTCAGCCTATGAAATGCACGGTCTACAAGGCAAAGTTTCCTCAACACCTAAAACCCCTCTGCCTTCACCAGAAGGCGATGCAGAACTTCCACAAGTATTCCTAACGGGTTTTTATTAAAAATCCAGGGAATGCCTTGAAAAATATCACTTGGGAGTTTTCTTTCAGGTGGATCTCATGCCCTTGCTCAACATTATCACGTGCATGACTTTCTGTTGAAGTGTCCGTGTGACTGAAACACCCAAAATCCCAAGACACGAATGCCCAGCGTCGGCTTCCCCACAGTAATGGGCTGACTGAGGGTGAGGATGGAGGAATTTGGGCTCCCAGCTTTGAGCAAGCTCCTTAAATAAGGCAGAATTTAAATATGCCAAGCCTTATTTGAGATCTGTGGATTCCCCACCCCTGGAAGTGTTCAGGGTTGGACAGGGCTCGGAGCAACCTGGGCTGGTGTCCCTGCCCACGGCAAGGGGTGGGACTGGCTGATCTTTAAGGTCCCTTCCAACGCAAACCATTTCTGTTCCAGACCTAGAAGGGTTTTTGCCCTTCAAAGAACCCCCATATGGCACAGGGAGTTGATATTTGCTTCTCCTCCACCTTCTCGTTCCAGGTTTGGCTTTAAACTCCATCACTCCTTTTATTCAACATCAACATCTCCAGGTTTGAAGTCAGACCCCTTTGTTAAGCCTGTTAATAGGTGAGCACCTCCCTTGACCTTCCAGCATCTTCTCAGACCCACCAGAAGATCCCTCACACCTTTTCCCTCTTCTCCAGGAACATCAGCCTCTGGCTGCTGTGGGATCACACCGAGGCTGCTCCAGCTGGGACAGCTGTCACCCAAAAAAAGCCATTTTTAAAGAACGCCACCCAAATCCCCGGGCCTCACCTGGATTTTTATGGGCCAGGTGAAGTTGCTGACGTAAACGAAGAACGTGATGTTGGGGTTGTTGCGGAAATCAAACTTCTCGTTGGAGAAGCTGTCCTTGTATTCCTTTATGTTGGTTCTG
This sequence comes from Sclerurus mexicanus, assembly GCA_013396755.1. Taxonomy (NCBI): domain Eukaryota; kingdom Metazoa; phylum Chordata; class Aves; order Passeriformes; family Furnariidae; genus Sclerurus; species Sclerurus mexicanus. Next base: position 72,303 of record VWZF01002529.1, read on the forward strand.
GAAACGACTGGAATTTCCTCCCCAGCCTGTGTGCCAGCTGGTTCAGGAAGGAGCAAGAAAAGACGGTTGGGGTTGGATGTGCATTCACAAGGGTGACCAAAAGGGCAGATCAGCCTGAATTCTAATGGTAGAAAACTAACTGTTCCTTCAGAGATCACTTTTTTCAGCTGCACTGCGGCGTCAAAGTCACTGAGTGCGTTATGAAAACCCAAATCTGCACCTTTCACGTTTCCGAAATGCACTAACGTGGAAAACACAGGGTTTTCAAACATTTGACGTCCCTCGGGCCCAGCATTTAAGAACGTTACATAACAAGTACAGAGGTTTAACCCCCCCCCTTGTTTTCCCAATTAAATTTGCATTTGTCAGAAACTGGTAACTGAAACGAGCTGCCAAGGAACTCGGGCCATGCTCATCTTACCTGCAAAACTTGTGGACCAAGTGATGTTGAGGTTGAAGTTTTTGGATGCGTTGATGAACATGTCCAGGTCCCTGTTTTGCTGAGGAGAGGAAACAAAAAACAAAGCCCGTTTCTAGGACAAGCAAATTCACTGGAGAGTTTCCCCACAAATTTTGGCTACAGACAAAAGTTGTCCTGGAATTTGTTCTTTACATGAAGAAAACACATCAAGCAAAAAACTATCCACTGTATTTTCTGAAAGGATTATTCTCCTCCCCAAGAGGAACATGGAATAAAACAAGTCATGGGCTCGGAATGTCACAGGAAGAACTGAAACACAAGATTGGGGGGGAAAACAACCAAAACATCTCAGACTGGAGCCAGGCTGGGAGAGCTGGGGGGGTCACCTGGAGAAGAGAAGGCTCCAGGGACACCTGAGAGCCCCTTTTGGTGCCTGAAGGGGCTCCAGGAGAGCTGGAGAGGGACTGGGGACAAGGCGTGGAGGGACAGGACACAGGGAATGGCTTCCCAGTGCCAGAGAGCAGGGCTGGGTGGGATAATGGGAAGGAATTGCTGGCTGGGAGGGTGGGCAGGCCCTGGCACAGGTTGGGCAGAGAAGCTGTGGCTGCCCCTGGATCCCTGGGAGTGTCCAAGGCCAGGTTGGACGGGGCTTGGAGCACCCTGGGCTGGTGGGAGGTGTCCCTGCCCATGGCAGGGGGTGATTGAGATGATCTTTAAGCTCCTTTCCCACCCAGACCATTCCATGATTCTATGGAACTGGAGCAGCTCAGAGACTGTTCAATCCACTGGAAAGAATGAACTGGGGCTCCTCATGACATTTGACCATGAAGATTAAGGACTGCACAGCCAAGGCAAGGTCAAAAAGCTTGGGTTGCTCCATGGAAGTGGAAACACTTTCCACATCCCCTGGAACTGGAAATACCTTCCACATCACCAGCCTGCACCTGGAGACCCCCAGAGCCGTAACAAGTCATGGCCTCCAGGGCCAGGAGAAGACAGAAGAACCCCCAAAGGTGGAAGCTCAAAGGGCAGGCAGCAGATGTTACCTCTTCAGGGGTTGCCACGAAGTTGATTGCTGTGTAATAGCGATCGTCCTCCTGGGAGAGGCTGAAGGTGAACTGATAGTCGATGAGCAGGGTATCTGCAAGGAACACAGGGATAGTTATCCCACCTCCTGGAATGAAATCCCCCTGCAGGGCAAGGCGTGAAGGGATTCTTGGGCAACGAGGAGTCACCACAGCGCCAGAAATGACCCCAACCTACATGTGGTCCCACTCAAGGGACAGAAAACCCTAAGCTGAGCCTAGAGGGCTTAGGCTTGCCAAACAACAGCCGACCTAAATGGAAATTCAGACCTAAATACTGTAAAAACATGGCTAAACCTTGTTAAAAAACCCAGTGTTCATCCCCAAACATTGTAAAACCCACGCCAAGGCATCTGCTTTTCCAGCCTGGAACACCTCTGGATCCAAAGGAATCGCAGGAAAATGAAAGAGAGGTACAATTCCCCCCTTGGCAAGTTCCTCTGCATCAGTGGAGTTTTATGGAGCAGCTTGTTGGTGGTGGGCTCAGCTCCCATCCTGGAGCACCTCCCACCCAGGCCCACCTGGATGTCCTTCCATGCTCACGTTTGCCTTGGTTGGGGGATAACCAACAGCCACTTTTGGGGATGCACCCACCAATCCCGGCGTCCTTTCACTGAAACAAAGCTCTCCGACTTGAACACACTGGTACGACTTGTCGGTATTCCTGAAGCCGTGCAGGAACATTCCAAGGAATGGGAACTAGGGAATCATACCCCAGGTGCTGTTTTCCTGGAGATATTCTCCTCCTGGAGAGCCCTCACTGGACAGACATTGGACAACCTGCTGGTGTCTATCCACAGTGGAGCACCAGGAAAGCTTCAAGCAATGACACCAGGCAAGACTGGAGCTCTACAGCACGAGGTTCTTCCTGCAGCACTTGGAATACTCTGCCTTTTCCATGGGTTTGCCCCCTTTTGGCCCATTTTACCACCCCAGCAATGAATTTGGCCATCCTCGCAGAGACACTGTCACGGGAAGCCACCAATGCCCTTGGTGGGCACCACGAGCAGAACCCAAATTAGCAGGTGGATCATTTGTGTGTTGCCCAAACCCACTGTTGCAGATTCCACGGAACCGGAGATTCCACGGAATTGGAGATTCCACCCCTCCAGGCTGCCGCTTGTTAATGTTTGCAAACACAACCCGGAGAGCTTCCATTAAGGTAACCTTGGCAACGCATCTCCTGGCGTGGCACAGGAATCCAAGTGCCCAATTCAGAGCCAACGTGGCCGTTCCAGCAGGGAGCAGGATTGAAAACAAACAATATTTTGCACTTATAAAATCTCTTTGGGTTTTATCTGTTGGGAATACATTTTAGAGCGTTCTCCCCAAAGGCCAGATTTCATCTCAGCCACGTGAAAAACCCCCAAAACTTGGTGCAGAAGAGCCAGTCACCACACAGACCTTATCAAGGAAAGCATCTTCATTCTCTTCAAAACAAGACTTTGGAGAGAAATGAAGTTTTTCTCGAGCTCTTTTTCAGTCCTTTTCCTTAATTCCCCACGTTTTAAACACACGCTGAGGCAACTAAAACAAGTTTTAAACGAGGTATTTTAAACTTCAAGCACATTTTTTATCTCCAAACACAATCCCAAGGGCTACTCACAGTAACACGTTCCTTTAAGTGGATTTCCCTGATATCTGTTTTCGACTTCACACCTAAAAAGAAAACACATTTTTCTAATAAATTGATTTTTTTTTTGGTAGTTTTATTTATTCCCAGCCACTAAATATCAGAAAACACAACCTGTGCTGATAAGAGCATATGATTAAAGATCAATGTCTGAGCTGTGCCGGGCTGAGGAAGAAATTCCGCGTTCGCTGCGAGTCAAACTCGGGTGCAGTAAAAATGAAATATAAAATTCTGGATATTAACCTCTGCATCCACTTGGAAGGTATTTATTAGCTCTTCACAAAGCATGGAAGCGGATTAGCTCAGTCAAAAACTCATTTCCATTTACATTTATGGCTATTCCAGGATCTCTCCTATAAACGTTTGCTCCTGTGAGCAAGGCTTTAAAAATAAACCTGGCAATGAAATCCTTTGGAATTAAATTATTTCCACTAACATTACACTAAAAGCATTTCTGTTACGTTCCACAGAAACCTCCAGCAAATTTGTTGCTCTAAACCCGCTCCATTAAACTGCTTGAATGTCAAAGGCTCATTGCAGAGATATTTACACTCCCCCAGCACGGAGCACGGGCACTAAAACCCAATTAAACAGGAGCTGCTGAGCAGGAGAGCAACGTGGCACAACTCCAGAGGAGGCCACGGAGATGTTCCCAAGGCTGGAGCCCCTCTGCTCTGGAGCCAGGCTGGGAGAGCTGGGGGGTCACCTGGAGAAGAGAAGGCTCCAGGGACACCTGAGAGCCCCTTTTGGTGCCTGAAGGGGCTCCAGGAGAGCTGGAGAGGGACTGGGGACGAGGCCTGGAGGGACAGGACACAGGGAATGGCTTCCCAGTGCCAGAGGGCAGGGCTGGGTGGGATATTGGGAAGGAATTGGTGGCTGGGAGGGTGTTGAGGCCCTGGCACAGGTTGGGCAGAGAAGCTGTGGCTGCCCCTGGATCCCTGGGAGTGTCCAAGGCCAGGTTGGAGCAGCCTGGGCTGGTGGAAGGTGTCCCTGCCCATGGCAGGAGTGGGACTGGATGGGCTTTAAGGTTCCTTCCCAACCCAACCCATGCTGTGATTCCATGCAAAGTTTGAGGAAACTTTATTTCCTCGCCCATATCTTCCACATGGCTGGAATGGGGATTCCATGGGGGCACAGGATGGTCCATGGCGGGCCGGAAAGGGTCCCTGGTGGGACTGGAGGGTCCATGGTTGAACAGAAGGTTCATGGTGGGACTGGAGGGGTCTATGGTGGGACAAGGGGGTTCCATGGTGGGACAGGATGGTCCATGGGGGATCCATGGAGGGACAAGAGGGTCCATGGTGTGACTGGGGGTCCATGGTGGCATAGGAGGGTTCCACGGTGGGACAGGAAGGTGGGACTAGGGGGGTTCCATGGTGGGACAGGGGGTCCATGGTGGGACTGGGGGTTCCGTGGTGGGATAGGAAGGTTCATGGCAGGACAGGCGTGACTTTTTGACTACAAATACCCGAGGGAAAGGAACTCACAGCTGACACTCGTCCCCTTTGATCCCCTTGGTGGTGCAGAAGCACTTGCCAGTGTTGGTGTTGCAGACGGACGCGTGGCCATTGCACTTGCAGGCTGTTGGGCACAAAACACAACAGTGAGCAAGGCAAGAGAAACACACCCAACAGCAATTCAGCCCCCCAGTTGCCAAACTGAGCTACATCACCAATCAACGTGCAGATGAAGAGCCATTTGGTGCTCTTCGCTCTCTCTCGTGCAGCCAAAAATAGAGCCATCAAAACGCGGCCCAGGACTGATGTGGGGTCTGAAATCAGCACCAGAGCGAGCTGCTCAGCCTCAAAAGCTCATTTAAGAGCCTCTCCTGTTGCCAGACAGCAGCAGGGATATCATAACTGGGAAGGAGAACAATGTTTGGAATAGTTTGGGGCTTGCTGACACATCGAAGCCAAAGTCGGAGCTCTGGACAGAAGAGTTTGGAAAACAAAACGAAGCTCGTGGGGCTTTTAGGGCCTTTTCCAGAAAGTAGTAAATAGGCCTTGGAGAAAGTAATGTCACTGTCAACAATGTCAGCAGGAAACATCTGGTGCCAAGCAGATGATGTCCATGTTGGAATTTGGGGCACATTCCCCAATATATTTTGGGAGGACTTTGAGCTGGATGTCATTGGGCTGTGGCTGAAGGAAACCAGGTTTGGGGTGTGCCCAAAACAGAGCAGCTCATACAGAGTTAGACCTGAACTGGCTCGAGATCCAGCCCAAGGTCTGATGGTGGCGACGGCCAGGAGGTTTCCTTCCCAAAAATGCTCCTGGCTCAAAGGAAATGCTCATGTTGTCAAATTCTGGGACCTTTACTCATAAAGATGCAGAGGAGGAACGTGCAAAATAGAAAAAACACCCAAAACCAAATCAACAAGCACAAACAAAACCAACACGACCAGTTGTCTTGGATATCACGGGAGGATGGATGGACAGGACAACTTTTCAGCCTTTTAGGAGCTGTTCTACCAGTCCAGGTGCATCCACCTGGAGAGAGAAGGCGCACAAAGAGAAGATCCCTTGCCTGTGGTCCCTGAGCTCGCTGGGAACAGGATGCTTTAAAAGCTGGAGCCTCCTCGTTAAGAGACATATTCCTTCTCATTAACAAAGTACCAGCAGAATTCCCATCCTGAATATTCCTGACGGTCTTGGACCTTATTTTAGGACTCCTTTTGATGCCTCCTTCCTTTCTGCTGGCACATAATGGGAGTGTATTGTCTGAGGGACACTTCACTGCGCCTCTCAGAGGTGCTGAGTGGTCTCCTAGCAGCAACATGAGGCAAAATAGGAAGAGGCACAAAGGCTTATTGTGAGAGCCAGGAGAATGAATGGAAACGTGACAAAATAACCATATTCTGTGAAGGAAACACACTTTTCATTAGTGGCACTTAAAGAAAAATCAGTCTTAGTGCTGCGGAGAATGTCTTGCCCTTCCTTCTGCTTTGCGCAAGGGAAGCAGAGTGAAGTTGGATTGATATTCAACAGGAACACAGAATTTCTCCTCATTTTTGAGTTTGCTTTGTTTAGAGGCAGCCTGCAGCACCTTGAGCATTACCATTAGTGGTTCCTCCCCCTGACGGAGCACCCAAATCTCTCCATTTAAAACGAGACAACCTATTCCTTTATCCATTTCCCTACGAGCCCGTAACCAGAAATTATTTACTGAAGGCCCGGAATATGCACAAAGAGACATTTCCTCACGGCTTCTCAAAGAGCTCTGAACTCGGCAAACAAACTGGGGACAAAATGCACACCCTCGCTGGAGTCTCCAAACCGTGACTTCCAAAATGATTTCCCAAAATGACTGGAAATGGCTTTTTGCCTAGGAACCTTGGGAAGAGTTTGGTGACGCGCCACCTCACAGGGAGTCTCCATCCACCTTCTCCACAACCCACAGGGCTCTTGACTCGTCCTCCTGCGTTTCTCACAGCCCGGTTTCCCAAAGGAAACACCACCACCCACGTGCCCAACACCGTTTTTCCACGCCGGGGGTTGGCTGAGCCCTGGCAGGGGGTGGCACAGGCAGGACCAGCAGCACCAGCAGCTCTCGGGCCACCAGCAAAAGGCGCCCCGGACGTGCTGGAAAGCACAGCCACGATCTGATCCCAGGCAGAACAGCGTGTTCCCTTCGCTTGCAAATAACTTCCTTATCTCCCACCGGCATATTTTCCTGGGAAACTTTAATCAGACGATTCAAAAAAACTCCTCAATGCAGAGAAAGCACCTTGCAGCTATTTTTACTATTTGATGTGCTGCCTTGCCTGCCCTTCCTGATTAACACTCCTCTCCTTGGACACCTCCTCAAAGCACCCTCTGAGCAGCGATTTACCTGCCATTTAGTCATTATCTGCCCAGCTCTGCCAACACCAGGGCCTGGGATGGGATGCAAACAGTCCTTTCAGGGAAAGAACTGAGGTTTGTCAAAACGTTCTCAGCATGGAGCGATACAACCCTGTGTTGGGATTTTTTACAGGGATATGCAATGACAGAACAAGGGGTCGTGGCATTGAACTATAAGAGGGCAGGGTTGGATGGGATATTGGGATGGAATTCTTGGGAGGGTGGGCAGGCCCTGGCACAGGTTGGGCAGAGAAGCTGTGGCTGCCCCTGGATCCCTGGGAGTGTCCAAGGCCAGGATGGAGCAGTCTGGGCTGGTGAAAGGTGTCCCTGCCCACAGCAGAGGGGTGGAATTGGATGATCCAACCCAAACCATTCCATGATTCTGCAATGCCTCAGGCTGGGCAGTGAGTGTGCAAACACAGGGATGTTTGTCAGGCTGGACGTGACCCAGCACAGATGTGACCGTGGGCTCTAAAGGCAGAGGAGCACAAAACATGGCTCACAAAGGCACAAAAAGAGTGGAATCAGCACATTAAGAACGGGAAAGGCACGAGGGATCACGGCTCAGAGGAGGGGAAAGCAGGAGCTGGCTCTGCTGCCCATCAGCCAACCCCTCTCTGAAGAATTCCCCTCTGGAATCCTTCCCGCTGGGTAGAAATGATTGATGGGCTGCATCCCACCGGATGACTTGCTCTCCCTGGTCCTTCCCAGCCTCCTGCTTCCCTCACTCTTCTCCCTTCCCAGCAAAGAGCGTTAAATCACAGCAAATTAAAAACCTGGGCCCAAAGCACTGGAGAGCAAAGCATTTGTGCCGTGAGCTGCTGCTCCATCAGATAAGGAGGGAGAGCTGCTCTTCTAATTTGTTTTTCAGGCTTCTGGATGATTTCAGCCTGTCATTCATTATCTCAACAACAAACTGTTTTGGGAGAATCCTCCAGCGGAAGAGTCCAAAGGAACTCGCTCTCCGTTTCCACACGCTTGGAAAAGCAACACCTCCCAACAGACACGCTGTGATCCAGTGATGAAACCTGGATGCTCAGGGTAGGGGTTTGTATTTTCTCAGCCAACTCAGCCTCAGTTTATTCCTCCCCGCACTTCAAATTATCTTCACCCGAAATGAGTTTACGGTACCGGCGGTGTTTAATCTGGCAGATAACGGTGTGAAATCAAGTGTCAGAGATGCACCTTTTCCTTCCTACCTGTGTTGCAAAACCCCTTTCTCTAACGAAGGCAGAAATATCCCTGATGATTTTCCCCCCCCGCTTCCAGGAATCTGTCCACTGGGAAGTTCTTTGTGGCCTCGGACATCACCAGCTCACTCTTGCTTGAGGAAACAGGACTTTCATGCTCCACCAGACCCTCATCTTCATCCAGAAGGTCAGGGCTACTTCTAGTAAACACATTAAATGAATATCCAAGTATTTTCTGCTGGATTGTCTCCACACTTGGAAGGAGAAACTCAAAGTCTTCAATGCCCGCTCATTAATCACCTTCACTTATTTCTTCCAGGATGGCTGCAAACCACTCCCCACCATTTCCTGGCAGCACCGACACCGAGAAATGTTATTTCTGTTCTACCTTTCCCACCACCAGATCCAATTGTCTCACTCCACCTAATGGTGTTCCATGGATGTAACCCAGGGTGGTGACAGGGACAGTGGGATTCAGGCACCCACAGCACGTTTGCGGGTGACACCAAGAAAAGGCTCCAGGGAGACCCTGGAGACCCTTCCACTGCCTAAAGGGGCTCCAGGAGAGCTGGAGAGGGACTGGGGACAAGGCCTGGAGGGACAGGACACAGGGAATGGCTTCCCAGTGCCAGAGGGCAGGGCTAGGTGGGATATTGGGAAGGAATTGCTGGCTGGGAGGGTGGGCAGGCCCTGGCACAGGTTGGGCAGAGAAGCTGTGGCTGCCCCTGGATCCCTGGGAGTGTCCAAGGCCAGGTTGGATGGGGCTTGGAGCAACCTGGGCAGGTGGAAGGTGTCCCTGCCCATGGCAGGGGGTGGCACTGGGTGGGCTTTAAGGTCCCTCCCAACACTAACCACTCTCTGATTCTGTGATTAAGGCTCTTGGGAGCAAGAAGCCCCTTCCCTCACATCTGCACATCCCCTCTCACAGCTGGATTCTGGTTCACAACTGCTCTTTCCACGCTACAAGACTAAAAGATTCACAGCAGTTCCAAACAATGCCACGAGGCTGAAGGGCAAAATTCCAAGCCTTACATGTTCATCTCTCAATATTAAGTGCCTTGGTCTTTCAAGGAACATTTTCCCCAGTTTGTTAACTGGATCCTGCACAACGGAGAACGGTTCTTTGTGCCAAAGAGTCCCAAAACACTTTAGAGACTCGAAATGCAATTTTAACAGGGCTCTCCTAATCCCCCACTGAAATGCAGCCAAGTCCTCAGTGAAACATGGCCAGCCTTTGTGCAGCAGACAATTCTAACCACAAACACACAACACATGCACCAAATGGAAGAGAAGGCGCAACCCAGATAAGCAGAAATTCATTCAAGACGCTGCGATTAACACTGTTCCTTTCCAAAACAGGATCATCAAACACTAAAACACAGACATTTTTCACTGTGGTCATTTCAAGCATACAAAGGAGGGTAAAAAATCATCTTTATGTGCAACGAAAGTAATTTCATCCAGCGGTTTGGAGCGTCTTTGATTTGAAGGGAACAAGGACTGGGGCTCCCTTGCCGGGGAGAAAACACGGATTATCGGGACGGAATTTGAGTTCAGATAGAAGAGGAAGGAGCAAAGAGGGAGAAACATCCCAGGGGGTCAGTGAGGGCCGTGGGAGGCGGCACTTACGCTGGCACGTTCCCCCGTTGGTGGGATCGCCGTAGTAGCCAGAAATACAAGTTTCGCAGTGTTTGCCTGTCGTCAGGTTCTCACACTTCTCACAGATGCTCTCGTTGATGCACTTGCTGTGCCCGTTGCACTGGCAGGCTGAAAAAAGCAGGGGAAACCATGAGTTGTTGCGGTCAGGTTTAGTTCGGATGGACCCACGGGAGTGTAGGTTGTGCAGAGGAGGAATGAAAGTGTTTCCTGCACCTTCCTTGCAAGTCTTACTGACCATATATTACCTCAGAGAGAGGTGGGTATTGGAAATTTGGAATTACAGGCAACAGCTGGACAACTGAACTCCAAACCATTATGCACACATTGGACTGGAAGCTGCTGGTGGGATGGATTACAAGGCATGGAGAGGGGAACGTATAGCAGCAGTCCAAGCCATTTTATTCTATAGGTTCCGTGTTAGAAACACGAGTTAAAAATCGCCCTGAGCTCTATTAGCAGTTCAACCAGCTTTCAAAGAACTGCTTCTCCTTCAACCAGCCTCGAGACGAACGACCAAACCGAAGCTCAAACCTCGGCAGAGGGTTTGGAAAGGAAAAATCGACTAGTTAAACCTTGGTTTAACGCCTGGTTAAATGAACAGCCCAACGGCTCCTCCCACGTTTGCTTCCCACGCTCCCCTCCTCCCCCCAGGTGCAGAAGGGGCCACTCCACCTCCCTCCGTAACGCCACGGGGACGAGGCAACCCTTACCTGGACACTGGATGAAGGCCCAGCCGTAGCCGCTCTCCAGGGGACACATGGTGACGTTGAGCACGGGCTCCGGGCCGGGCCTGCCCGGCGTGGCCGGCGCCGGCAGCCGCAGGGGCCCGCGGGCAGAGCCCTCCATGCAGCGGCCCTTGCCCGTGTCGCTGGGCTCGGTGCACCAGCCGCAGCCCGGCTGCTCCAGGCAGTGCGCGCACGTGCAGTACCCCGAGCAGTTCTCCGCTGCAAGACAAGGCCCACGGTGACGCCGGGCAAGGAGGGACACCCCGGGCACAGGGGGGACACGGGGACACGGGGACAGCCCCCCGCGAGGCTCCGGCGCCTCGGGGGTTCAGCTCACCAGAGCTACGGGGGTTTGTCCTGAGAGCCACGGGAATATACATATCTATTGCTGTCCCAGGTATATAGGTGTATGATATGTGTATGTGTATATTCATTACTATTATATACATAATAGAGGTGTGCATAGATATGTATGTATAATGTATATATGTGCATGTACCTGTGTATACATATGTGTATGCACACATATATATGGATATATACTTATGTATTATATATATTATATATATACTTATGTATTATATATATATTTCTATTATATATATCTATCGTTCCTATGTTATACAGATGTGCATATAAAATGTGTGTATGTATGCGTACATGTGTATATACACTTATAGGTATATACATATGTACACAGATATGTGTGTGTATAAATACTTAAATATATGCATATAAAACATATATTCACTCATATATCATTCCTATACGTTCATTCCTATATTATATATATAATTCCTATATATTCCCTCCTATATTATATATATCATACCTATATATTCACTCCTATATTATATATATATAATTCCTATATAATTATTCCTATATAATATATATAATTCCTATGTATTCACTCCTATGCTATATCTCACTCCTATATATTCATGCCTATATTATATACATCATTCTTATATATATTCCCTCCTATATTATATATATCATACCTATATATTCAATCCTATATCGTATATATATCATTCCTATATATTCTGTGCTATATTAAATATATCATTCCTATATATTAATTCCCATATTATATATATCATTGCTATGTATTTATTCCTATAAATGCATTCCTTCACTCCGTATTTACTCCAGAAGCTCAGACCACGCACATCCCACCACCCAGGGACTGATGGAACAGCATCGCACCCAGAGGTCACCCCAAACCACGGCACATTCCAGGGGTGACAAACTCTTCACACACGCAAAACTTTTCCCATCCTTTTTCCCAAATCATCTTAAAAAAGGATTTTGCAGATTCTCAGTGTTGCAAGATGAGCAGACTTTCTGTCTGCATATTTAAAATGACAAGATTTGTCTTTAAAAAGGGAAAAAAAAGTAGTAGAAAAATGTTGTTTTCCATTATTTCAGCTTACTCATCTCCTGCCTGATGCTTCCTCCAACTTCTGACCTCCGGCAACACGGGAAGTTCACACTCTGCTGTTCCACTGTTCCTGAAACTCATTTTCTTCATCTCTTACTTGGCAACACTTGGAGCTCCATGTGATGCCCCTGCTCGCACCCACCCCCTAAAGATTTCGACACAAATAAAATAACTTCTCAATCTACACTTGATTTAGATTTTGGGGGCTCTTTCAGCCCACTCCGAAAAGAAAAGCCAAGACTCCAAAGCGCCGGAAATCTCGGCCGCCATAAACATTGGTCACATCTCCCTGAGAGGGGCAAAAAAATAAATCACTTATTTAAGGCAAGTGAAACATTCCTGGTGTGGGCTATGAGGAGACAACCCCTCAGAGCAAAACCCTCGTGGAAGTGCTAATTTGGATTTGATAGAGACAAGGATGGAATCACAGGAAATGCTAATTCGGATTTGATAGAGACAAGGACGGAATCATAGAAAACGATAATTTGGATTTCATAAAGACAAGGATGGAATCATAGGAAATGCTAATTTGGATTTGATAAAGACAACGATGGAATCATAGGAAACGTTAATTTGGATTTGATAAAGACAAGGATGGAATCATAGGAAATGCTAATTTGGATTTGATAGAGACAATAATGGAATCACAAAAGGGTGGAGGGACCTTAGAGATTCTTCCAACCCCCTCCATGGGCAAGGAGTCTTCCACTAGACCAGGTTGCTCCAAGCCCACCCAAACCTCGCTCGGGGAATTCCCACGCGCACTTTGATGACTTCCACGGCCCAACCACAACCCTCCCAGCGGGACCCAGGACTCACGGGGGCAGCTGCTCATGGTGTACCACTCCATGCACTGTCCGTAGGGGAAGGAGGCCACGTAGGCGTTGGAGTCCACGCACTGCTTCATGTTGCTGCACCACATGCACTCGGAGCTGCCGCTGGTGCACTCGCCGCAGGCGGCGCGCAGGGCACAGGGCGTGCGGCACTGCTTGGCACTGTGGTTGGCTGCGGAGGGGAACGGGGGTCAGTTCTCTGCCAGGGAGTGCCAAGGGGTGCAGGACACTGTAAGGATGGTCTCGTTACAACTGCCCACGGCCATGGGCTGGGACACCTTCCACCAGCCCAGGTTATTCCAAGGCCCACCCAACCTGGCCTTGGACACTCCCAGGGATCCAGGGGCAGCCACAGTTTCTCTGGGAATTCCATTCCAGTCCCTCCCCACCCTCCCAGCCAGCAATTCCTTCCCAATATCCCACCCAGCCCTGCCCTCTGGCACTGGGAAGCCATTCCCTGTGTCCTGTCCCTCCAGCCCTTGTCCCCAGTCCCTCTCCAGCTCTCCTGGAGCCCCTTTAGGCACCAAAAGGGGCTCTCAGGTGTCCCTGGAGCCTTCTCTTCTCCAGGTGACCCTCCCAGCTCTCCCAGCCTGGCTCCATAGGGAAGATGTTCCAGTCCCCTTATTAGCTTTGTGGCCTGCTCTGGATTTGCTTCAAGAGTTCCACATCCTTCTTAAGTTTGGCAGCAACAGAAACCATTCCACGAATCATCAAATCACAGAATGGTTTGGGTTAAAGCCCATCCAGTGCCACCCCCTGCCATGGGCAGGGACACCTTCCCCTAGGCCAGGTTGCTCCAAGCTGGCCTTGGATACTTCCAGGGATCCAGGGGCAGCCACAGCTTCTCTGGGAAATGCTGTTATGAGTGTGACCTTCATCTCTCTGCAGGTCTGCTGACGTTTCCCCAGTGAAGTGTTGGGAAGAACCTTCATGTTTTCCATGAACACGCTGGAACCTGTTCTAAGGGATCTGCTCAGTGCCACACTCCACACGAGCCCCGAAAGCAGAACTGTCTCAGGAGGCTTCAGTGGGAGCCAACCCTTTATCATCTCGTTCACGTGACTCTTCTCAGACCAGAAAAAACAGTTTCAAGCTTCAACCCAAGTCCTTCAGGGGATACCACGGAGGGTCACACTCAGGATCTGCATCCTGCACTCCCACCAAGAAGGGTTTCAAGTGCTGCACTTCACTTAAAATGTTACGTAATCAAGCAACTTTAATATTAAAGGGGCACTAATTGGTATTCAGAAATAATCAGCTCTGATGGAGAATGAGCAGACCAAGCCATCTGAAAAGATAATGCAGTTCCAACAAAGCTGGAAGACTTTTCCCAAAAGCAAATAGCTGCTTTTTTTTTTATTATTTCCAAGTTCTCATATCTCCAAAGTGTCCTGCTCAATTAATTTCAAACTTTGATAAAATCCTCCTCTGGCTATGGAGCCGGGGAGGGGAGAAAGGGGAGTTCAAAAAAAAGTAACTTTTACTTTTTTGTTTATTTTTCTTTTTTAAAAGCACACTGCTCCATCCCACAATTAACCTAAATGTCACACGCAGGTATGCAACTGAGAGCGAAAATAATTAAAATAACGCAGCTCGAGTACTTTTACAGTTAAGGCCGTAAGCGTTGAGCTATTTTTAAAGCCTCCCCTTCCTGCACGAGACAGTGGTTCAGAACCCCTTCCCTTTGGCAAAGTCGTGAAGCGGCAGCTTGGAAATGCAACAAACTGGATTTCCCTTTGCTCTCCGGGGGAGCGCGAGCCCCGGGCCAGGTGTGCTCACCTGGCCTCTCGCAGATGCTGCCGTTGACCTCGTTGATGCACGTGGCCGCCTTCAAGCCCTGCTGCGAAGGCTCAGCTAAATACCCACAAAATCCGGCGTCGCTCGGCTCGTTGGGAAGCCACTGGACCAGGGTGTCGGTGAAGGGGGACATGTCTTCCCAGCACCAGTAGGACACGTTGATTTTCCTCAGCCCAACCCACGGGGTCAAAGTTTTGGGCTGGAAAGGAAGGAGCAGGGCGAATGTAAATGAGTGTATCAACACCAATTCTTAGAAATTCTTAATATAAAGATCTCATAATACCTTTAATTTCTACTCATAATAATCCCTACTGGCACCTGGATTTGTGGAATCAGCGGCGCAGTGGGAATAATGACACAGGGTCAGGGAATCATGGAATGGTTTGGGTGGAAGGGACCTTAAAGATGATCTTATTCCATCACTCTGCCATGGGCAGGGACACCTCCCACCAGCCCAGGGTGCTCCAAGCNGTTTCCCACGTTACCAACATTCCACACCAATATCCACTAAAACAGGCTCCTAAGTCTCCTTAGGCTCACTTTTCAGAGGACACTGTAAATAGGGAAAAACCCCTGTAAATTAATGATCTTTTCTCTCCCCGGTGCAAGGATTTAAACACTATTAGGGAAGTGTTGCCACGTTTCTTTAGGAATTAACTCTGCACTTAACTGCTGGGATATCCAGGAACACCTGGAGCTGTCAGAACCACTGTCCTTTTCCAATATCCCAGGCTTGGTTTCCCCTTCACAAAAGATTGAACAAACAATCCTGCTTAAACGGCACTTTCCCTTTCTTTGCCTGAATTGACTCCATTCTAAAACACCGTAATTGATGAAATTCCACTTTAAAGTTACAAAGGGAATCAAAGCAGGGAACGTTCTTGTTTCAACGGGGGAATACTTCTCTTAAGTACTGAAGCACATTCTCCCCCAAAAAGCAGCAATCCCACTGCCCCCAGGCTCATTTTCCCAGACAAAACTCCTCCTCCCGGGGCCTCTGGGACGCAGGAGTTGTCACTGTGATGTGCCACGAGGTCCCCACAGTTTTCCAGCCTCAGCCAGGATTTTGGGGAAGCTGCGCAGCATCCTTCTTTCTCAGGGCTGCAGCACCACCTACACACCCTGCCCTGAACGCTCCCTGCCTCTCCCCAGCACTGCACAAATTGATGTATTTATTTTATCGATGCCCGAAGAGGGACGGGTTCCAATCCCCTTCTCCCTGGCTCCGACAGGAAAAGCGCCCGCCACGAAATCCCACGGAAATAACTCCAAATAAGCCGAGCAGCTCCGCGGAATAAGAAGGTGACATTTTAAAGAGCTGCTTTTCTGCGAGGAATAAATAACTTTCAGCGCTTTACATTCACCACCTCCAGTGGCCCAAAGGGACCTTTACTTCTAAAACGCTGTGTACGAGGAGAGGGCTCTGCTGCAGCCCTGGACCCCACCAGGGACACACGGGGGTGATTCCATTACAGACTGACAGCTCCGAGGCACGGGGGATGTTTGTATTTATCCTGCCCATTTACATTCTCTCCGATTTCATCTCCAAAGCACCCGGAGGGTCTGTTGGATTTCAAGAGGAGATGAAGCCTTTTGGGTTAGGAGGCATTTCAGTCGTGCCCAGAGCACGCAATGCCCCTGCCAGGGCTTCTCCAGGGGCACAGCTGAAGGGCTCGGGGGGCAGGGCAGAGGAGCGCTCACCGAGGACTGGATCTTCTGCAGCTCCTTCAGGACAAACTCCACCTTTTTCTGCGTGGTGAGGGAGGCCAGCAAAGCCCCGCTGGATCTGCAGGACAGCTTGGCATGGTCGTAGTTCTCCTTGGCATTGGTGATCTTCAGGCAGGAGTTGCCAACCAAGTGCCAGTTTGTTCCACAGATGTTTTCTGAGAGGGGAAAGAAAGAAAAGCCACAGATGCGGGTGACCTTCAGGTGTCTCAGCCCCAGGGCAGTGCCCGTCCCTGTGCTGGCACTGCTGAGGCACCTCCAGCCCTGGGGGCAGCTCTGGGACCACCAGCCAGGAGAGACCCCGAGGGGCTGGAGCGTGTGCAGGGAAGGGAAGGGAGCTGGGAAGGGGCTGGAGCAGCAGGAGGGGCTGAGGGAGCTGGGGGGGCTCAGCCTGGAGAAAAGGAGGCTCAGGGAGGACCTTCTGAAGAGGGAATGACTTCAAGCTGTGCCAGGGGAGGGTTAGACCTGATATGAAGGGAAGATTCCTTCTGGGAAGGGGCTGTCCATCCCTGGCACAGCTGCCCAGGGCAGTGGTGGAGTCCCCAGCCCTGGAAATGCTCAGAAAAGCAGCAGAAGTGGCACCTCACGCCGTGGTTTAGTGGGATGGTGGGATTTGGAAGGTCCGATTTGATGATCCTGGAGGTTTTTTTCCAGCTTCGGTGATTCTGTGGGCCCTTCCAGGGAAATAAAACCTACGGCTCCATCCCAAACCAGTCTGATTTCCTGGGGTGCTCAGAAGTTGTGGCGAGGATCGATTTTCCTCCCCAGTGCAAGAGTTTTCACACCGTTCCTTCCACTGGAAGGGCTGCCATGTGCTTTCAGGAATTTACTCTAGACTTAATTACTGGATATCCAGTACGTTCCCTTGTTATTATTGAGTAATATTCCCCTGTTAAACCCTAATATTGGAGAAGAAAAGCTGTTCAGGGGAGCTGAAGTCTGACACCAGCATTCAGTTACCTGCAGTATGTAATCAAAGCACTTACTACAATGCTGAAGAGCAAATTCGCTGTAGGAGAAAGAGGAAAAGAAACCGAACTAGGATTTACTGATGGCTTAGAGCCACTTATTCACCCACAGCTTCCAGGGGATCTTTTGGCAGGAGAGGGTCGTTGTCCGAATCCTGTCCATGGCATGAACTTCCAGGATTAATCCCTGGTTCCTCTTGAGCACAATCCCACTGCTGAAGAGCTCCCTACACTTTGTGGCTAATTATTTCCCTTATAAAAAAACCCTGATGGGCATTTCCAGGGTGAATTTAGACTTGACAGACAGAAAAGCTCTCAAGTGCCAATTTTTCAGCTGGGTTTTTCACACCTCTGATCAAGTCACCCCCTTTTCTCCACCGAATTAAACACACCAAGCTCTTTATGTACCTCATTAAAAGATGTTTTTCTCACTCTCACGGCTCTGATCCAAAGCCCCCTCAATTTTTAACTCTTCCAGCCTTGCAAAACCAGACCTGGCCATGTCCAGGCTTATCACAATTCCCTGGGGAAGCTTTCCATGCCCATTAAAATGCCCTGTCTGCTGCCTTTTTCCCTCCTTTCGCTGCATTTTATTACCTGCAAATGTTAATCACTGAAGATCCTGTATTTCTCCCTCAGTCACTGGGATAAAAAGAAGTTATTCCAAGGGGAATAACTAATATCCAGCTCCACTGGAAACACTCTGACAAGAGGATTTTCCTTAACCACTTTAGGTGCTGCCTTGCCTAATTTGTCCAGTATGGGCCATTATGCTTTTGCACAAATTCAGTTCCCCAAATTAAATAGCATGCATTATTAAATCTAATATCTTGCAGAAGCCCATTATCAGCGGCTTTTATCAAATGGAAAGGGAGAGATGAAATACAGCCTAATAATTATACAAATGATCACAGTCCTCTTCAGACAATTAGGACTGAAAAATATTCCAGCAGACTTGATGGATTTACCAGAAATTAAGTTTCATGCCAAAGCTGGGATGATTAAACAGCACTGTTTACTCCACTAAAAATATAAATTAGGGGGCGAAAAAGATAAAAATGACAAAAAAAACCCCTCAACAAGTTGAATTGGGTTTTTTTTCTCCAGTGAATACGACCAGCACCTACCTGGCAAAGCGATGCACTCCTGATTCCTGGGTTCCCACTGGCAGTTTTGATCCATGGCACAGCTTTTACAGCTTGTCTTTTTGTTGCAGTAATAGGCAGGATTATCCTTGGGACAATTGTCATAGACAGTGATAGGAACCTACAAGGAACAGCACACGGGGAGGATTTTTCCCATATCCAGCCGATGTGGGATTTAACAGCCAAGATCACACCACTAAAACATCCCAGTTCACAGACCCAAGTGGCATGGCTGGGTATCCAAAATATTCCCCCCCAAGCCACCACCTGACACGTTTTCCTTACTAGACCTTCTCATAGGGAAACTTCTGTTGGTATCAAGCCCAAAACGCAATCAGTGAACACTCACACCACGCTGACACCTCTGCCCACAACCCTCCTAAATTCATCGGAAAACCCCCCCAAAACCCCTCGGATCCACTCGCAAAAAACCCAAGCGCGCAGCCCTTAAGGAGTAACAGGGATAATAACCCTGACAGACCAAAATCCCAGGGGGTTGGAGGGGGGGAATATTTGCTATTCCCAAGGGAATTCTGCAGGGGGACAGCCGGGTGCGTTACCTGCTCCTCGGTGCAGTTGTGGTGCGCTGGGATGCACTGGTCAGAGCACCACTGACAGCTGTTGGTGTTGGCGGTACAGCTGTAGCAGTCTGTAATCTGATCACATTTTTCATTGTCTACAACTAGCAAAGAAAAAAACCCGCGTGACCGAAAACAGGCATTTCCTGACGCGGCTCCTAAGAACTCGGTTAGTCACGGCGACGGGCACCGGGCAACGGCAGGGGATTCGCCGTCGGCACCCAAAAATCGGGATTTCCACGGGATTGGAGCGACGGGAAATCGCTGTGTGTTCACGGTTTGGGTGTCTGAGGACACACGGGAAACACACCGAGACGTGGGAGCACAAGAAGGAAGACACGGGTGCCCAGTCAATGCCCAGGGGACATTCCAGAAGGACAGGGAGCACTTCCCACCTTCTTCTTTAAAGCCTTGGCCTTCAAGCAGAGCATTTTCATGCAAAGCTTGAACTTTTCCTTCATCGTTCCAATTATTTATTGCTTGTGTTTGGTGACAATTTACTGTACACTGAGAGCCCAGCCAAGCCATGTCCCCTTACACCAGTTTCCATCAAATAAATAAAGCATGACAAGCTATCAGACGATCCAGGGCTGCATAATTCAATTCAGAGCAACGAATGCACCGAGATCAAACTGCTGAGAAATTATCCCAAGGGAAAACACAGGGATCAGACCTTCCAACATCCATTTATTCCGTCTGCCCCTATGAATCCCAGAAAGGTTTGGCTTGGAAGGGACCTTAAAGGTCATCAGGTTCCCATCCCCTGCCAAAAAATAAAGTATCTTTTCCTAAAGTTACTCCTGAAGTTCCTAAAGTTACTCCTGAAGTTCCTAAAGTTATCCCTGCTGTCTCTCCTGGAGAGCAGATTCCTCTCCTTCCCTGATCAGGGAATTGTTGACTCCCAAAAGGCCAATTCTTGGAGCAAACACCCACAGTGATTGTCCAGGCCTGATTCCCACTGATGGTGACTGGTTGAGACAGGAAAGTAACTACAGCCAGCAGTGCAGGAGGGATTCCATGAGCAAACAGCTCCAGGAGCAAGGGATGGAAACACCTCCAGGACACTGGGAAGGACTCCCAGGGCACATCCAGAACCGCGACCACGTCCCCCCATTCCCAACCTCACAACTAACACAGCGCAGGACTCGGAAAGGCCGAAAAGCCCCCACACACCTCGGGGGAAAGGGGGATGGAAAGAACACGGCACAAACCTGGCTTGGGAGGACAGTCCTCCAGGACCTTCTGCTGCTGCTCCAGGGTGGCGTTTTCCCAGGGGATGCAGCGGGGCGGGCGCGGAGCCCACACACACCTGATGCCAGGACCTGCCCGCTGGCAGGAGGACTCGTTGGCAAAGGCCTCGCACCTCTCGGGGGTGAACTTCAGGATGTCGCTCAGGAGGAGGCTGTTGAAGCCCCCAAACACGTACATGGTGCTGGGGAACACGGAAGGGGAGAGAGGAGAACTCGCGGCCGCTCCCGCGGAGCGCGCCGGGGGAACGGGATTTAAGGGTTGAGGGAGGTGTTTTGGTACCATCCAGGATGTGTGAATCCAAATAAATAGCTCTGGGTTAAGGAGGCGCTAAAGAAAAGGTCGAATCTCACTGATTTGGAGAAGCCAGGGAGACTCAACAGCGAGTCAAACCTGCCCAAGGTCATGGATTGACCTCCCCCTCCAGCCAAAACCCTGATCCGCCCGGTGAGACACAAAACAGCGTGAGATCCTTGTGGAATCTGCATTGGCAGGACAGGGAGGAAGGCTAAAAATAGGTAAAGCTGGAATCTCACCCAGGATTCCCTCTAAATATTGGACATCACGTGGCTGGGAAAGAAGAGCCTGCCAGGATAAGGTGTGTAAACTGGAATAGGATAAATTCACACACCAGGAGGCAAGGGATGGTTTGGATGCACTGACACAACTTCTAAGTAAGACACGTGAAATAAATTGCACTGCCCAATTATGAAATTGAGAAGAAACAGAAATAAACATGAAAGTAGGAATAGGCATAGAAATGTGAAAAGAAAATCAAATTATCGAAAGGAACAAAGTGAGCTGAGACAGTTTAGTGAGCTGAGACAGTTTAGTCCAGCGAAGGGCTGAGGGGAATGTGTGGATACTGAAGACATTCCAAGAGGGAAGTTCTGAGAACTTTCAGAGGTTCAGGGAATGGTTTGGGTTGGAAGGGACTTTAAAGCCCATCAGTTCCACCTCTTCCCATGGGCAGGGGCACCTTCCACCAGCCCAGGTTGCTCCAAGCCCCATCCAAACTGGCCTTGGACACCTCCAGGGACGGGACAACGGGGTCTGTGCCGGGCCCTGCGCCACCCGTGGGTGTTTGGTGGGGTGGGAGGTCTCTGCCCTTACCTGTTGTAGAGCACAGCCGAGTGTCCAAACCTGTTGACGTCGTGGTGCAGAGCCGGGCGGGGAAGGACCGACCATCGATCGCAGGCTGGGGTGGAGAACATTCGGCTCAGGAAGAGTTCTCAGCAGAGTGAACGAGACAAACACACGGCACAACCCTTCCCGAAAAACCCCAAAGTATCTGGGATCTCCCAGCGGACACTCCGAGGGGCTGGAGCGTGGGCAGGGAAGGAGCTGGGGGGGCTCAGCCTGGAGAAAAGGAGGCTCAGGGGGGACCTTTTGGCTTTCTACAACCCCCTGCCAGGAGGGTGGAGTTGGGGAGGGTTGGGTCTCTTATCCCAAGGAACAGACCAAGGGGAAGCTGCTTTTCCTCCTTTACTACTGGAATTCTCCCCCGTGTAACGAGCTCAGCTTCCATCTGTTTACACGTGAATTATTTGCAGCATCACCGAGAACAGAGGTTTATCCTTCTCTTTATTTCCATGGCAATTACACTCCTGGAGGGCAGATACCCGTGTTTTTAAAAATATTTTCCCCTCATCAGAGCTGAGGGATTTGCGGCTGGTTTTTTCCTCTCTCCTAATACAATGAGAGATTATTCCATCGTTTTCCGTTAGCGTAACATTCGTAAGCTCTGCTTCATTTTGCACTTGGTCGCTCAGGTGATTTTTCCCTTTGGGCAGCGTGGGGGGGAAGACAAAAAAAAGACAAAAAAAAAAGAACACCCAAGCTCAGCAACATCCAACCCACCGAGCAAAGGACCCAAAGGAAGGGAAGTCAGTGCCAGTCCTGTCACTTCAGCTCCGGAAAGGGAGGGGATCCCCTCGGGGAGCCGCGTCCCAAAGGCACTCGGATGCAATCTGTGCAATTAGGAGGGAAAAGTCAATCTACTGTAAAGACCCCCAGAGCCCTCAAACACTCCAAGGTTCTTCCAGGAGAGATAAAACTGTCGTGCCACACGAACCTCTGGGATAAAAAACCAGTCCACAAACCAAACTGGTCCGTGGATCGAGTGGGAGGGCAAAGAAAGCCAAATTTATTCATTTTTTTACCAAATTTCACTGGAGAACTGCTGTGTAAAACAGCGTCGTCCCAAAGTGTGGGTAAATAAATGACACAGGACCCTGTTGGATTTAATACTTCGGTAAACTGTGATTTTGAAGTTTATTTTTGCATGTCATGTGCTTGATTTTCAAAGAATTTAACTTATCCCAGCATCGTCCCCAAGCCAAGAAGGCACCACTCCAATTTTTAGCAGGAGACTTCAACAAAATTGGACAGCAATTTGCAATTTTTTAGCCACCAAGTTGTGTGTCATGTGAGGCCAAGAAACATATTTTTCCAGATTAACAGAAGGCCTGGAATGTTTTCCTTTCTAAGCTTCTTTCCCATCTTCAACCGAAGATCAAGTATTGGAAAAAACGAGTAATTCTGAGACTACCGAGAATCTTCTCCTTCCTGACTCAGGAGTTAAGCCAAGCCTAAAACTTGCAATGCCCAGGATTTAGGAAATGCACTGTTCAAACAGAACACACCTCCTAGGAGAACATCCAGCCTCTTCCTGTGTTTGGCATCAGAATCTGAATTTCGGATGGGGTAAAAAGAAGAGTTTGGATTTCCCTTCCGTGGGGAGCAAAGACCATGAAACAAGAAGAGCCTTCGCATGAAGAGGATTAAATGAGGCATTTTCCAGCCCAAAGCTGCTGCAGAGCAGGAAGCTCTTTGACAAACACTAAACCCAGCAATTTTTAGGCATGGGAAGAGTTAATTTGCCATTTCAGTGTGCAGAAAAGAGGGAAAATCCCGTGAGACTGCCCTGCCCAAGAGCTCACCCGACCTCGACAGCAACACACTCCAAATGAGCTCTCAGATCTCCCCAATCTCCTAAAGCTCAACACACAACTCATCTGGTGGCATCTCCCCTCCAAAAAAGGAGATTTTCTGTCCCCACAACACTCAGTGATCGTGCTCTGGTCACTTGGGCACCAGCAAAATTTGATGCTGTAAATAAAACCCCGTGAATCCCAAAAGAAGTGTTTATGGCAAAGGGTAAGATGAGCTGGGTTTGAAGCCTTTGTTGCGGACTGGGTTTAATTCCAGCTTTCTCCAGTCTTCCAAGCATCACTATGGTCACTAATGAACCTAATCACTGATCAATCAGGACCATTAATCGACAACATGTAAAAAATGAGCAAGCCTAAAATTAGGGAATAAGACAATTATTAAGCCTCTCCTCCGAAGGCTCTTGGGAAAACTGACCTTGCTTGGTTTTCCCTGGGTAACTTGAGTCTTGGGAGTATGAAGGGATAGATAACAGGGGTTGATATGGATTTATTCCCATGGAGTGAACAGGAGCAGGATAATTAATCCCT
Organism: Sclerurus mexicanus; assembly: GCA_013396755.1. NCBI lineage: Eukaryota > Metazoa > Chordata > Aves > Passeriformes > Furnariidae > Sclerurus > Sclerurus mexicanus. The sequence continues at coordinate 96,081 of VWZF01002529.1, forward strand.
GCAGAGATCCTGCATGAAGAACCACCAAAAAGGTGACACCAACGGTGGTGTCACTGGCACTACTCCCAACCCAATGGGACAAGGAAAATCAGGCACAAGGGAGGGCACTGGGAGAAAAGAAAAAGTGGTGTCTTTTCTGGAAAAAATAAAGCTGCTCTTTTTGGGGCTGAGGAATTCCCTAAGGAACGAGGGGAGCCAAGGACACCCAAACACCCCTCAGGTCGTGCTGGGAAGTGAAATCAATGCAAGCTCCGAAAACTGGCGAGGAGTGAGCACATGAACTCCAGCCCTCAGCTGATGGAACAGCAACGTGCCTGGCAGCTGAACTGCATCCAAAGGAACAGCACCGGTGGCACGTTTGGTCAAATTAATGCAAATTGGGCTTGAAATCCAACAGGCAGTTCAACGGGTCAGGGCATGCGGCAGGAAGTGGCGAGAAAAATCAATCACTGCTGCAATCAAAGCTTAAAAAACTGAAGTGTTGATGGCTCTCACACAATCATGGAAGGGGTTGGGGTGGGAGGACCTCCAAGTCCATCTATTCCCACCCCCTGCCATGGGCAGGGACACCTTCCACCAGCCCAGGGTGCTCCAAGCCCCCTCCAAGCTGGTGATGTTTTAATTCTTCCAGAATAAAAAGAAAATCAAAATGAAGCCAGCTACAAAAATTCCACAGGGATATGAGTGAAAATCACAGGAAGAGGGAAGGGACTGATCCCTGTGACAAAGGGCCAAATGGCACAAGGATGTCAAGCCCTGGTGATCCAAGGAACTGGTTCACTTGTTCACAAACCAGGAGTGACACCTCAGTGGACAATCACTCCAAGATCTCACACTGGCAGGATTATTTCATCATGAAAACCCACATTTTTGGGAATTCTGAGAGCAGAAGGGGAATGTCAGAGCAGAGACCGTTACTTTTCCCAGTGGGAGCTATCTGGCTCTGTGTGCACCTGCTTTTAGATAATTCCATTTCTTTTCTTCTTAAACTCCTCATCCCTGAACTCCCAATTCCCAAATAAATGCTGCCCTCTCCTGGCTCTTCCAACTCAGCAAACCCAACCCACTAGTCTGGCTTTCCTGCTGATTAAAGCAGCTAAAACATCGGTGTGCACTGCACAGGTGGAGTTTCAGCAGCTTCCAGTGCTTGGAACTGTCCTAAAAACCTGCATTTTAGGTGGAATTGTAGATTAAAACACCCTCAAAATATCAGGGGAGCTTATGGCTGAGACAGCAGACCAGGAAACAGCCTCAAGTCAAGCCAGGGCAGGTCTAAATTGGATTTTAGGATACATTTTTTGTCACAGAAAGAGTTGCCCAGCCGTGGCACAGCTGCCCAGGGCAGTGTGGAGTCCCCATCCCTGGAAGTGTTCAAAAACCACATGGATATGGCCCTTGGGGACATGATGCAGTGGTGGACGCAGTGATGTTGGTTGCTGCTTAGACCTGATGGCCTTCAAGGTCTTTTCCAACCGTAACGGTTCCCCGGTTTTACGATTCTCTAACAACACCTTGCTTAAAACTTAACTTTTCATGCCCGAGGCTGTGTCTCACCTGCTGCCGAAGTCCCCTGGGAATCACTGCACCCCCTCACCTGCCCTGGAGCTATGGAGCAACCCAAGGAGCCTCTCCTGATTCCACGGCAGAACCCGGGATAACGCACCCAGCAAGGAAACCAGCCCGTCAGAATTCAGCTTCCCTCGGAACACCCGGGAATTTGGGGGAGGGTCATGACTCTCCCTGGGAGAACTCACCGATGTCATAGGCCATGAAATCCGAGGAGAAGCACTTGGCCCCGTGGCTCATGGAGGTGTCGTTGTGGGTGTTGCCCCCGAACACCAGCATGGTGCCACTGATGATCACGGCCGTGTGCAGGTAGCGGAAAAACCGGCTGTCCTTCAGGATGGTCCTGCAGGAGTGAAAACACAACTCTCAGCCAGCCTCAAAAGCACCTGGCAAAGGCAAAACAACCCATAAATCCAAGCTGGAGAAGGTTCCAGAGGAGCAGGGAAGGGGGGGGATAAGTGTTCAGCTGCTTTTGCTGATTGAGGGTTTCAGCGCTGTTCGGCTCCTCCCGGAATTTCAATCTCACCTTCCCATCTCCTTGGCCAGTTTGGAGGAGAAATGGACCTGTGAGAGCCTCTTGCCAAAGGTACGGCTCTTCAGATCATCAATTCCTTCCCTGGAGTCTCTCAGGTTTTCACTCTAACTGGGCTTTTGAGCACAGTCAGCCTGGGAGGGCTCCAGTATTCTAGAGTAACTCTGCTTTTACGGCAACCCAAAGGATTCCTTCACGCTGGGCAGCAGCTGCTGCTCCAAACTAAAAATGCTGTTTTAAGGAAATCTGTGCAGCTCCCAGAAATGGAGCCCTGCACTTCAATACCTGCCCAACTCACCAGCTCAGCTGTGACTAAAGCATGGGAAGCGCTCATCAAACTCCCCACTCATCGGTGGGATGGACAGCACTGAGCACAAAGGGCCATCCTTTGTAGAATCTTCCTGCTACTCTGAGAGGGTTTGGGTTGAAGGGGGGGATTGTGCCCCTGTGCCCCCTCAGGTGAGACCCCCCTGCAGNTGATGGTGTTTCAGGTCCCTTCCACCAAGGGACACCAAGCTGAGCATGTGGGACACTTGAGGGACAGGGTGCCATCCAGAGGGACCTGGACAAGGTGGGCAAGAGAGCCCATGGGAACTTCAGGAGATTTAACAAGGAAGAGAGGGCCTAAATCCCTGAGGAATAAACAAAGGGGTCAATGACACAAAGAAGCAGCAGAGCCAGAGAAGAGCAGACAGTGCCACCCCCTCCTGGGCTCTCCAGCCTGACGGCACCATGGTCACCTTGGGGAGGGGTCCTGCCTATTCAGCCAGGTTTGCTGCCCCAGGGCTGGCCTGGAGGAGCAAATGAAGGCAGCAAGAAGGAAGAGGTTGGAAATCAGTCCCTAATTGCTCCACTCCTCAGTACAGACTCACAGACAGTTGGCGCAGGAACACAAGTTATTTAGACACTCAACGAAAGAGATCTGGTGACTCAAACCTCCACGTGCTCCCTCAAAAGAGAGCCTCCTTTTCGTCAGGAGCCTTTAGAAACCACAAAACAAGAGAAATGCATTTCACCTCCAAGCCGTGAGGTGTGGCCACAGCGCCGTAAAAAAACCCACCTTTGGGCAGGAACAAATCAGAGAAGGTTTCAGCTTAAGAAATGAACATTTCAAGCAGTTACGGAGCCAGAGGAAAATGGGGTTGTAATAGAAATTCTTTTACAGTCTTAACTGCAGAATGAATTATCACTCACTTGGCTGCAGTTACTGCACTCATATGCACAGGCTGGCAAGAAAAAAACCATCAAATATTTTCTTTTTCAGCTTGAATAGAACAATAGATTAAAATGGATTGCTTGGCTCATTCGCAGCTTTGATTAGATGTGATTATGTGATTCTCTATACATAAAGGGAGAGAAAAATCAGAGATCCAAGAGCATCTATCCCGAACTCAGGTAGATACAAACCCTCCTCAAACCCTCCACCCCTTTTCCCCACTACAAACTAAGATATGGGGTGGGAGAGGGGAAAAAGGAGGAAGAGTCACTTACCACATACGGGAATCGACTTCGTATTTGTAGAGATCATCTGCCAGCCTGTACTTGTTGGCACTGAAGGCTTTGTAACCCCCGTGGATGTAAATCGACCTGGTGTTTGGATCATAAACACTGCTGTGGCCATACCCCCCCTGCACCAGAGCTCCACTGGTCTGTAAAATGCTCCAGGTATTCGTCCCTGGAAAACAGAGGGGTGACAAAATGTGCCATTGGTAACTCATCACCACACGGTGACACAAACTGGGATTGCCTTGGCTCGGATCCGTCCCCGTCACCTCACACCCAAAACCATCCTCCTTCAAGGAGTTGGCTGTCAAAAGGGATTGTAAAGTACTCGTAATTAGAGCAGAACTAGCTTTTCCACAGTCATTTGTTACACTTTGCAGATAATCTAAGGAAATGAGAGATAAAAAGTACTGAAATAATAGATTGCATTTCAATGACATGAAAGCGCCAGCGCTGGGACTTGATCTGGAATGGGACCCAAGAGCACCTTTACTTTTTATATATAGATAAATATATATCTATAAAGCCAGACAGCACCGAAGCCAAGTCTGACTGTGAAGAACAGGGCAGTTAAAAACTAATATGTGATTAATGGGCCTGTATCTCACTCACTAAAATAACATTGGTCTGAGGCACTTTAGACATAATAGAACAGCAAGTGGAATAAAAATGCCAAATTCCACAGCAAATCTCTGCAGTGACTGCAGGATGAAACCCTGCACAGGCTTCCCAACTGCAGGGCAGAGCAGGCACACGGAGGGCAAAGGAACTGCAGAGCCTCTAAGGTCACACGTGGCAAGGACAGACACACCCCACAGTCCTGGTTCTCTCTGGATTTCTCCAGGAGGAAGAAAACTCGCTCACGTGGACTCCAGAGAACCAGGATCCAGGAGATTCTCTGGATCAGGTTGAAAGCACAGAGTGTGTCACTGCTTCTGAGAATCATCAGCAAATTCCTGTTGTGAACTTCCCGTGCTTAACCACAAATCCCTGCCTGGTCCGTGGTGCCAGGTAGGTGCCTCCATCCCTGAGCTAGGGTGAAATTCCGTTCGCCTGGAGAGCTTCCTGTGCTTCACCAGAAACCTTTGGATCCTAAAATCGGAGCCTATTCCCAGAGATATTGGGATCAGGTGATACCAGGGCTGTGGCGATCCAGGAATTGATCACCTGTTCCCCACGGCACCTGCTGCTGGGGACACACAGGGATCACGTTTGGTCTGAACTGTTCCAGCCATCCTTGCGTTGCAGGGCTGAAGAAAGTAACTCCAGAAGTGTTTGTTTCACCAGAGGGAAAGAGGAAAATCCAACTGCCCCACAGTTCTCCTGCTCTGCCTCTCAGCTACAGAGCTTTTGGCTTTGGGGCATAAAGCTGGAGCCACGGGGTTACACAGACAATGGAAGTTCAACAAGTCTGAAACCAGCCCAAAACCGAGGCAGGCGGGGCCCCACTCACCCAGGTTGTACTCCTGGACGTTGCTGATGTAGCCATAGAGGGGACAGTGGCCGAAGATGACCAGCATGACGGTGCTGTTGTCCCGCAGGGTGACGATGTGGGCAGAGTGCCCCACCACGGCGTACTGCTCCTTGGCCTTGGGGGCCACCTGTGCCCAGCTCTGGTTGGACACGTGCAACACCCACAGCTGGCTGCTCACGTTGCCCGTGGCATCGATCTTCCCACCGTACATGTAGATGTTGTCCTGGGAGAGGGCGCATGGAGTAAGGGCAAGGGGTTTGGGAAAGGGCTCATGGGTAGGGCAAGAATTTCTGCTCTGAAGGAACTGAAATTACTTGATCAAGTCCCCCAGAGGGGGGCTTTGCACAAGGGACGGAGGGACAGGAAAAGGGGGGATGGCTTCCCGCTGCCAGAGGGATATTGGGAAGGAATTGCTGGCTGGGAGGGTGGGCAGGCCCTGGCACAGGGTGGGCAGAGAAGCTGTGGCTGCCCCTGGATCCCTGGGAGTGTCCAAGGCCAGGTTGGAGCACCCTGGGCTGGTGGGAGGTGTCCCTGCCCATGGCAGGGGGTGGACTGGGTGACCCTTAAGGTCCCTCCCAATCCAAACCATCCTGTGATTCCATGATGGATTTCCCTGCTTTCAGGTTCTTCAAGCATTCTGTTTGAGAATGGTGTGGAGTTTTCCAGTGGTTACAATTAAGCTTGACCCAGCCTTGCACTGGGATCAGCTAATTAACATTCCAAAAAGCAAAGGTCAGGAAAGGACCAGCTCCTTTCCCCTCCCGCTCTCACCCCCAGCAGGGCACTCAGGTGGGAAAGGAGGTCAAAGCAGCCAAACCCACTTCCTGTGGATGCTGCAAGAACACACCCATGGGTTTAGTGCAGAAGCAGGTTCCAAAAATCCCCAATTCCCCAGCTCTGCTTTGGGTTTGGGTTTGGGTTAGGGCTGGGAAGTGGGGGAAATCAGCTGGGAAGGGAGTCTGGAACGCCGACCTTACCTTATGCAATGCCAAGGAATGACCATATCTCATCTCTACTGAGTTCACAGAGTTGTTCAGTGGCAGCCACTCCTCAGAAATAAGATCATACCTGTATAATAAAAACTGAATTAATCTCCAAGAAACAGGCATTAAAGCTGGGAAAATTATTGCTTGTCCTTTGCAAGATTCCGGGGCAATTATTTACCATAATAATATAACATTCTATATGATTATTTAAAGTAATAAACCCTGCCATGATTGCAGCATGCACAAAGCTGCTTATGAATTTAAAAACCCAGTCCAGCCTGCTCTGTTACTCAACATCCACATATGGATTTGCTTTGCCCTTTCCCATGCAAATTCAAGAGCTAATGCATTGTCTATTAAGCCGTGAAAACTTAGATCCCTCAATAAAGTAGAAAAACTTTACCCTAAACTCAGGTAAGTTCTAACCACTTGATAAAAAAACCCCCACCTGTGAGTGCTTTAAAAGGCACTTTTTAATTATGGTTTTGCCATTCAAGCTTGAAATAACACAAACCCTCTGCCCTGAAAATGGCTTGTGGCTTTTTATTTAGAATAATGAATTTGTGAGCCTTGTGAGATAAAACCATCTCTGAGAAGGTGCTCAACAAAGCCACAGGGAATCCCATTAAAAAAAGGTGTGTTTTCAGCTCCTCTTTAATTTCCCCTACAAGAACTGTTATCCCTGGATGTGAGTGCAGAACAGCTCCCATTTGGGTACAAAGTGAGGTACAAAGGCACCCCTGGGAAAAAATTCCGGCTTTTGCCTAGTCCTGCCTCAATACAACCAAGGGAAAGCCTGAAAAGCTGATGCTTTGTTATGAGGGATTTCCAAATTATTCCTGTTCAACCTCCTCCACTAACTGCATAAATGTGCTCATCCTAAATGCTGCTCCGTTTGCATCCCACCCACTCTGGATAACCATCCACAGGAATCAGGATGTGTTAATTAAGCAGCCAGAGCCTCTGAAGCCACACACACAGAACCCAAGGAAGGGCTGAAAACACTGAAGCAAAGCCCTCTTTGAACCCAAGATATAACTTAAAAGCTGGCCCAGGAACACACGGTGAGTAGTCAAAAGCTGTCCGACAGGGATGACTCCAAAATTCCCTGAACATCAGGAACCTCACTCTTGTCTTTTCCAAAATGACTCCCAAATGCAAGTTCCTCTCCTTACGTTTTATTGTCTGGGTTTATACTCACGCTAAAACCTTCTGGGAGTCAGAGTGATTGAAGACATAGCCACCAACGATCCACATTTTGTTGTCGTGGATGACTGTTTTGTGGGATGCCCTAGGAAGTTTGGGAAGAGAATATTCCTCCCGGGTCCAAAACGACTGGTTTGCAGGAACGGGAATTGAACAGCCAGGACCTGGGGAAAGGAGGTTTAAAAATGAACCTGTTTGTTCTCCAAAGCCCAGGTTTCAGCTCGAGGCCAACCCCCTGCCACTGCAGGTTGTATTTCACATCAGATTCATTCTCACAAGTCAGAACATCTTTGCAAAGGGAAAATGCACGTTCAGCCCAAACCATTGCCAAGGCTGAGGCTGCCCAGCTCGGCTGGACACGATGACAAGGCATGGTGTGTGTTCACACAGCCCAGGGTCAGATTTGCTGCAGGGGCACAGGAGTGAAGTCTCAAGGCTCTGCCTGATGCACAGGGTACTCCTGCTTTGGATGGGGCAAAGCTGCTTTTAGAGGTATTTTGGTAAAAATCAGACAATCCCAGACTGGCTTGAGTTGGAAGGGACCTTAAACACTGTCCAGTCCCACCCCTGCCATGGGCAGGGACACCTCCCACCAGCCCAGGGTGCTCCAACCTGGCCTTGGACACTCCCAGGGATCCAGGGGCAGCCACAGCTTCTCTGCCCAACCTGTGCCAGGGCCTGCCCACCCTCAGTGTAAAAAACTTCTCCCTTATAGTTAATCTAAACCAACCCAATTTCAATTTAAAGCCATTCCCTGTGTCCTGTCCCTCCACGCCTTGTCCCCAGTCCCTCTCCAGCTCTCCTGGAGCCCCTTCAGGCACCAAAAGGGGCTCTCAGGTGTCCCTGGAGCCTTCTCTTCTCCAGGTGAACCCCCAGCTCTCCCAGCCTGGCTCCAGAGCAGAGGGGCTCCAGCCCTGCAGCACCTCCGGCCCCTCCTCTGGACTCTCTCCAGCAGCTCCATCCTTCCAAAGGACGTGTGATCTTTTAATATTACAAAGTAGATACCCTGTTCCCTGTCAAAATGCTGTTACTTGTCACTGGGAACATTCCCACACACTCCCCATTACCCTGCCAGTGCCCTCCCCAGCCAATGCATCCCAAACCTTCCCTACACCCCCAGGAGACTCACCTTGCCAGCCTGGGGAACACAAACACGCCTTGGAGTCGTTGGAGTTGCAGTGGCCCCTCTCGGGAGCCCCACAGTCCTGCACGCAGTAGGGGATGTCACAGGCTTCTCCCTTCCAGTGCTTGGCACACTCACATTCCAGAGCCTGGGTGCTGCTGTTGAGCTTGCACTCCCCTCGGCCAGAGCAGTTGTTGGGACACACGTTGAAACTGGGAACGGCAGGGGAAGCAGTTTGTCAGGAATGAAGCAGATTCCCAGGAATTATTAATGATGTTAACAGAGCCTGTTCCACCCAAACCAAGGACAGACTCATCTGGTCCCTGGGGTGATGGACCTGCAGGGATTTGTTCTGTCCCCCGATGAGTTAAACTCTGAGCTCCTCTGGAAAATTATTAATACGATTTTTAGCCATTTTTAATGCAAATGGAGTGCCTTAAAAACACCCAACAGCGAGTGAGGAGTTTAATCAGCACATGAGGCTCTTGTGGTGTCTGTGCAATTTGTACTTAAACTGCTCACAATTAGGTGCTATTCTGGGATGTGCTCACCAAGGGAACACTCTGGAGATGAATCCCAAGCCAAGGATGTGCCTGGGTGGAATCATTTCTGATTTTATAATCTCTGCAATGTACCTGAGGCAAAACCAGACACACCCTCGGTGAAGATCCAAATTCAGGGGCCAGATCTCCCTCCAGGACCCCAGTTTTTGCTGGGGTAGCTCAGAGGGGAGGATTACTATCCATTGCTCTCACTGGCACTGGTTCCAGGAGCATCATTCCACAGTTCCCAAGTAATTCCCGCACCCAGGAGTAACTGCAAAGGCTTAGAAAAAACAAATACACCCTTTGATCCGCTCGCTGCAAAAATGCTGGGAGGAAACCCACGAACCAGAACATAAAACAGCACCTGAGAATTGCCTGAAATGATCAAGAAAGTGAAGAATTAAAGGACTATTATTCTCGGAGAGAGGATTTCAATGCAGTGGTGCAAACCCAGCGGCTGGCAGTAGGTGGAGTCCTCGTTTATGGAATAAGGCACACTTGGAAAATGCTGCTCCTTCAGCTCCTCTGATTCAAGTAACTTGCAAAGGCTCCTGGGTTAATTCTGGAGCTTTCAAGGGGTGCTGGGTGTCCCCTGTTTGTCAAAGGACTCGTTTTTATGTGGATTATTAAGCACATATTTATGTGCTTTACCGAGGATGAAAGCACCAAGACTGGTGCTCAAAATCTAAGCTGCTCATTTGAAGAAAAACTCCATTTTTGCAAAAGGTCAGTTGTGACCAAAGCTTTCGCAGCTGATTGTTGTTTTTAAAAAAGGTGAGCATTTCTGCAAGGTACACCCAAATTAAATCTCCCAGTGATGCACAAACACCATTTGGACTTGTAGGAGCAAAAAAATTTAAAGCTCATGATCCTCAGGGAAGCAAAAAATTTCACCTCCATGTCCACTCTGAGACCCTTTTACTTCAAAACAAAACCTTTCCACAAGCGGTTGATGAATTAGGCAGAGGCCAGAAATATTTAAAATACGCATGAAAGGACATAACACCACTCCAGGCTGAAGAGAAGCCAAATGAAGGGACCGAATCCAAGGACTGAATGAGGAAGAGCATCCCAAGGATGAGGGTCCTCGGGAGCGGGTTCAGCCCAGTGCCCCACGTGAAAATGCTGCTGGAGAAGCGTGCCCGTGCAGCAGGAGCTCTGCAGAACACACGGGCACGCAGAGAACACCCCACTCCTGGCTGATGAAAGAGGATGGAGCACATCTCCCGACAGAAAGCAGAGAACACGGTGCCTTTCGGAGCAAACGTTTCCCCCACGCTCCCGAGTGACACGCCGGGCACGGCCCAGGCATCGACTGCTGCCAAAGGGGGGGAATAAAGGGGAATCTCATTCCAAGTGTCTGCTCCCGATCCTTCAATGCAACTGCTTTCTTCAAGGAAACAAAAAAACACACGGGAAAAGAGGGAATCTCCTCTTGCTCCACCTGCGGCATCGCTCTGGGGTGCTGCCACTTACTTGTAGGTGATGTTGAAGCCTGTGAGGTTGTAGGCAGCATCGCTGAAGAAGTGCAGAAGAGCGTACCCAGAAGTGGCTACAACTTCAGGGACGGTTTCGTTGCTGTCCTTCTCAGGGACAATGAGACCACTGGGAAGGGGAAAGAAAAAGGAAGGAACGTTAGGAGCAAAGCAACAAGAGCGAGTGCATCAGGATGGAGAAAACAATTGAAATTCAAGGTATTTATCTGCACTGTTAGAAGCATAATGAGTTTATGGAATCATAAATAAATGCATTTCACATCAGTAAGCTTCAAGCTATCTAGAATTCCAGTTATTCCTATCAAAACCCTTCCCCTTCCTTGTTATTTTGAATGACTGAAACAAGACCTGCTCCTAAAACAACTAAAATTGCTCCTAAAACCGCTTGTTTCAAAACAGAAAACAGTGTGTCCCAAAAGAATAAAATCCATACTCCTGAGCCAAACCAAAGGTCTGCTGTGCCCAGGATGTCCCTCCTGATTATGGAGCATTCTGGGGATGTGTTCTCCAGTTTCCAGACACCCAGTTCAGGTGCTGTGACCTGGAGAAGGCACCCAGGTCAGCACAGCTCAAGAAGCCACTCATCCATGCTTCTATGTGATTCCTTTCCCAACCATTCGTATCCTTCTCAACTGGAAAATCTGCATCAGGGAGGTCAACGATTTAACTCTGCGAGTGCAGGGAAAGGATTATTCCACTCGTTTGACACTCACTGGCTCTTGGGCTCCTCTTCCATGAGAAATATGGACAGTGAGCCACAGAATCCCAGAGTGGTTTGGGTTGGAAGGGGCACTAAAGGTCATCTCATTCCACCCCTGCCATGGGCAGGGACACCTCCCACCAGTCCAGGTGTCTCCAAGCCCCATCCAACCTGGCCTTGGACACTCCCAGGGATCCAGGGGCAGCCACAGCTTCTCTGCCCAACCTGTGCCAGGGCCTCACCACCCTCCCAGCCAGCAATCCCTTCCCAATATCCCACCCAGCCCTGCCCTCTGGCACTGGGAAGCCATTCCCTGTGTCCTGTCCCTCCACGCCTTGTCCCCAGTCCCTCTCCAGCTCTCCTGGAGCCCCTTCAGGCACCAAAAGGGGCTCTCAGGTGTCCCTGGAGCCTTCTCTTCTCCAGGTGACCCCCCAGCTCTCCCAGCCTGGCTCCAGAGCAGAGGGGCTCCAGCCCTGCAGCATCTCCGGCCCCTCCTCTGGACTCTCTCCAGCAGCTCCACGTCCTTGTGCTGTTGTTCCCAGGGCTGGGGCAGCTCTGCAGGGGGGTCTCACCTGAGGGGGCACAGGGGCACAATCCCCCCCTGCCTGCCCTGCTGCCCACGCTGGGGGACCAGCCCAGGGCACGGGGAGGGTTCTGGGATGGGGCATCTCCAGCCTCTCACCCACCAACACCCTCAAATCCTTCTCCTCAGGGCTGCTCCCAATCCCTCCATCTCCCACCGCCTACTCTGATACTGGGATTGCCCCAGTCCAATGTAGGACCTCCATTTGGCCTGTTGAACCCCATGAGGTTCCCTTTTCTCCATCCTGTTCAGGTCCCTGTGGATGCCACCCCATCCCTCAGGAAATGTCACCCACACCACATCTTCCTGCCATCCCTTCTTTTATAAAACTCCACCTGATCCATCACATCCACATTTGTTTCCTTCTGTTCTTTCAGCCTCTCACACTCCCACCTCATTCCTTGCTTCACACTTCTGGACACCTCTGGCTGTTTCTCTCACCCTTCCAGCTTCTGCAAGATCCTTTTAAGTTTGAAGTGAAGCAAGATTTTGCCAATCTGCAGGATTGGCAGAGAGAAGTGAGGATGGTGGACAAGGCTATTTACAGTACTGCAGCCTGGATTTATATAATGACTTGCCAAAACAACTGGAGTAAAGTGACCAGGAGACCAAACGGGTTTTGAAACACATAGTTAGTACCTATTTACCCATTGCAGTGAGCAGTTTGTACCTGAAAGGGAATGTTTAGTATGACAGCAACAAAATGCAGATAATTCCTCCCTCAGGGGCTTCAAAGCAGGGATAAATTCAAAGTTTTTAAAAGCCTTTATCCAAACAAAGCACATTGTCAACCAGCCAGCTGCTGTTCTCCTGCGCAGATCCATCTTTCCCCGGCCCCACTCCTCTTTCCAAAGGCCAAGTCGAAGCTTTGGGACAAGCAGAGGCTCCAAGTCTCAGAGAGGAGCGTGTCAGGCAGGCAAAAGGAGGCAGCTTTCCCGGGAAAGCAGCCCAGCCTGGTCCTGTGCCCTGCACTTGGAGCATCCAAGGCCACCACCCGTTAAAAAGCAACAAGGAAAAGAATTTTCCCCCTCGAAAAGGACTTACTTTTCCTCTTTTCGCATCTATTCAGCCCAGAAAGCAAGTGCAGCTGAAAGGCTTCCCCAGGAACTGCAAATGAGCCTCTACCCCCAGCCATCGCCAGCGCTCGCTCACGCTGCCTGGAAAGCACTTCTGGGTGACCTGGATTTTCCTCCCCCCACGGCACAAAACAATGTTGTGCTCAGTGAACAGCCCAGACACCCAGGGAGCCTTTTTGCTGCGGATTTTGGGCTGTTGGCACCAAAACTCCCGGATTAACGGAGGGATCGCTCTGCAAACTGCACCAAGATATCCTTCAGTTTACCAACACGCCATAAAATCTCTGGAAACCGATCCCATGGCTCGGCTAAACAACTCCAGGACGTGTGTCGATAGGCAATAAATATCTCCTTGAGAGAAAGCCAAAAGGCAAAATTACTTCTTTCTCTGTGTGGAAGAGGTGCCTGTTTCGTTCTCAGATTTGAGACTTGTGACCTGAAGATTCTCTCCCCCAAAAGACAATCTCTCACAACACCAAAGAACAAAAAGCCCAATAAACTTCTTGTCTGGTTCCTAATCTTCCTTTGCGGTGGGAACTGTAGGACGGGACATCTGCTCCACAGGGAAACAGCCTTCTGAATGTAATTCAGGATAAGGGAAACTGCAGCTCAGGGACACCAAAAAACTCCTTTGTCCTGCTTTCTTCGTCAGCGCTTCTCTCTGATATCACAGGGCAAAATCACTGGAGAGGGGGAATAACAGCAAAATTCCCCCTGGAGAGGGGGAATAACAGCAGGGAAGAATAAAAGCAGGGAGTGAACAGCGGAAGGGAGCGAAGTCAAAAATTCCCCTCCATCGCCTTTCCTGCTAAAAGGACCAACACAGGACAATGATGTGTTTTCTTGCAGAAATCTCAGTTTTGGGGTTTGTCTGGCAGGAACGCACACGTCCCTCCAGAGTGGTGCTCTGGCCACATCTCCCTCCTGTTCCCTTATTTCCATCCCTCCCTGCTGTGCCAATGACTAGAGAGGACAATGTCCCACCCACAGCCTGAGGACACCATCGGAGAAGCCCAGCACGGTTTGGGCTGGAAAGGTCTTGAGAGACCACCTTGTTCCAACGAAACAGGGACACCTTCCACCAGCCCAGGGTGCTCCAACCTGGCCTTGGACACTCCCAGGGATCCAGGGGCAGCCACAGCTTCTCTGCCCAACCTGTGCCAGGGCCTGCCCACCCTCCCAGCCAGCAATCCCTTCCCAATATCCCACCCAGCCCTGCCCTCTGGCACTGGGAAGCCATTCCCTGTGTCCTGTCCCTCCACGCCTTGTCCCCAGTCCCTCTCCAGCTCTCCTGGAGCCCCTTTAGGCACCAAAAGGGGCTCTCAGGTGTCCCTGGAGCCTTCTCTTCTCCAGGTGACCCCCTCAGCTCTCCCAGCCCAATATCCCATCTAAACCTACTNTAAAACACCTCCAGGGACGGGGCATTGTAATTTCCTTCAGAGAAAGCCACGGAGAGAACACGACACAAGGATCAGCATCGGCTCCTTGAAAGGCTGAGCCTCCAAACGCGTGGATAAATCAGGAGCACAAAGGGAATTCACGGCATCTGCCGCCCCCAACTATCCCAACAGGCAGAATCGGGATGATCCAGGATTATGCAAAACTTCCTCGAAACTCCTCCCCAGCCTCCCTGCGCAGCTCCGGCCACGATTAGCCTGTTTCACAACACGCAGCCTTTCATTCCCCTTCCGGAAGGTTCCGAACCATTGCGCAAGCAGCGTTACCCCAAAGCAAAGAAACACTCCCCGCTCGGCTGCCCCCAGCCAGGGAAGGCAGCGCTCCGCTTCCCGCTGCTGGAAGGATCCCGGCTTTCTGGCACCTGGATTCGTGGAAGCAGCGGCACAGTGGGAATAATGACAGAGGGTCGGGGAATCATGGAATGGTTTGGNGCCACAACGAGGTCCAGGAGAAAACTTCTCTGCTTCCCTGCACACACTGCCCTGTTCTCTCCCCCAGCCCATGGAAAAATGGGAATTATTTAAAACCAAGGGCATTTCCACTATTGCTTGTCCTGGATTTGCTATGGGGTGGATTCCTCATTTCCTCCTGAGACACAACCTGCCAGAGACCAAAACGATGAGAAGCTCTGCTGAGCAGAACACAGGAAAACTTGGGAATCACAAAAGGAAAGGGGGAAAACACAGAGCAGAGCCCAGAGAGGAGGCAAAGCTTTAGGGTGGCACTGGAAAACCAGCCTCACCATCTCTCAAAATCCACTGCAAACCGGTGATCCTGATTTTTACATACTTGGATCCATCTGGACACACATGGACACGAAGTGACACCGTTTGTCCCTCATTAAAAACCAACCCACGCACCTCACCTTGCTGAGCACTGCAAGAGCGCAAACAAACCAGAAACAGACGTTACCAGAGACTAAAAATAATCCAATGGCAAAAAATAAAAAAGGGGGGGGGAGAAAACAGGGAGACATCTGAAATTTATTGTCTTAAATGAAGCAAGAGCACACCCAAACATGGACTTTTAAGGAAATAAAGCCACTGCAATGACATTGACTAAAAAAAAAAACCAGAAGAAAGATTCATTACAGAGCTGGCAACACCCACAGCACAAACTTTCCTGAAGCCATCTCCTCTCCTGCAGACAGACCCAGCACAGGGACCCCCGTCCATGTGCAGGGCCCTCCACTCAGGGGGTTTGTCCCAAAAGCCTCCTCAGATCTTACATCACTGATGTCATAAAGGAAGCATGGAATGGTTTGGGTTGGAAGGGAGATGAAGGATCACCTCATTCCACCCCCTGCCACGGGCAGGGACACCTTCCACCAGCCCAGGGTGCTCCAAGCCCCGTCCAACCTGGCCTTGGACACTTCCAGGGATGGGACCTTCACAACTTCTCCGGGCAAAAGGAAGGAGTGAGGCTTGTTTAGCCTGGAGAGGAGATGGATGAAGAAGGATGAAACCTAACTGGTGCCCTCAAGTACCTCAGGAGGGATCAGAGAGGAGACGCCACCAGAGGTTCCCAGGAAAAGGCAACACACAACAAAGGAGATTCTGATCAGACACCAGATTTAGATCCTTTTGTGTTCTGTTTAAACGCAAGCTTGGCTGAGCACTGGACCAGGGACCCAGAGGATCAACCAGATCTCCATCCTAAACAGAAATTCACACCTTGGCTGGGCAACATCTTGAGCCGAGGGCTCTGAAGATGGACCTGCTCTGAGAGAGGCGTCAGACCCTTCCAACCCAGCTCACCCCTCCACTCAGATTTGGGTGCCCAAGTGCCACACTGACCTGCAGGCCAGGAGAGGAAGGGGAGCTGCTCCTGTCCCCTGAGGGAATGAGGGTCACCTGGAGGCACCAGGACCATCCATCTGGCACCTGATCAGAGCCACCAGGAGCTTCTGGGCCACGGCCAAAGGTCTTGCACAAGAACAACCGGGTTTGAGGAGGAAAACACACCCCACGAACCAGTGCAAAATGAAAATAAAGGTGGAAAAGCAGCCCTGGTAAATGTTTAACGTGGAGTAAAGTTCCCAACAAACCCAGCAGAGCTCCCAGACGCTGAGTGGAGTTTGTCTCATTCAGACTTGGAGTTTATCTAATTCAGACCTGGAGTTTATCTCATTCAGACCTGGAGTTTGTGTAATTCAGATTTCTTCTGACCACGCTGGATTTGTTTCCTCCACCTTCTCTCCCTGCACTTTTGAAGCAGCACATTGACAGGGTCTCATCTTGCCTGTGACCACAAATAAAAACCAGCAAAGATATTTTAAACACTGTTTTAATAAGAAAAAAAAGCTTCATGGGCAGGATCAGAGAGGACTACGAGGAGTTTGGGCTGTGCAGACACTTGGGCTGTGTAAATGTTGGCATTATGCAAATATTTATTGCTGTTAAAAATTGATAAAACCAATTTAAAGCTTCCCCGTAGTCCAGTGCTGAGGATTTCCAAGATCATCTTCTCTTCAGGGTAAATACCATCGTGTGAACAAACACAGAGGAGCATCAGAAGGTCAAGAAAACAAGAGGAGAGCAGGGAAAGAAAGGAGGGAACTGCTGCGAAAAGCCAGGGAGGGAACAAAAACTGAGTTTAGAGAGGGAGCAATTTATGGTGTTCATCAACAAACTCTGAAAGTTTACTGTGTCCAGCTCAATCCTGCAAATCCCCTGGCAGGGTGCAGAAATAAGGGAGAAGGAAATACGGTTATGGTTAATAATGACTTTAATATAACCCAACAAAGTTACTAAAACATGAACGCTGCTCTTAAAAAACAATTCTAATGCATTTGTTTTTCCATCAGAGAGAGGCATTTTTCGACAGATGCTTTTTTGGCACTGGACCAAAAGGAGAAGCATCTGCCATTTCCTGAACTTGGATTACTGAACGCCACAGCTCACTGCTAATGAAGATGAAATTCAAATGTCATCTGAGGAAGCAATTAAAAATAATAATTGAGTTTTTGCCTACCTCCGAAATGTTATTGTATTAAGCTCACGCTTGCTTGTCCTCAGGCCCAGGCTTCCCAGGGATTTACACAAGATTTCCCCCTCTCAACCATAATTGTTGATGCTGTGAACTGCTCATAACCTCCCTTTCAAAAGCCTATTTGTTTTTGGAAAACACACAAGGAACTGCAGGCACGAATCATGATCATGTCACCTTTCCCCCAGCACATTAAAAATTAGCTCCATTAGAGCACAATGATGAGGAGTCAAGATGACATTTCCTCCCCTTCCTGCATATCAATCAGGGCAGGATACCAGGAGAGCACTTCCAGGTGCCACTTCCAGGGGTTTGGATTGGTTTTTATTTCAAATGAGGTGAGAATAACATAATAATTCATTCCTGGGTCCTGTTCTGCCCTGGGGTTATCCTGAAGCTCTGCAGGGATCATTCCTTCCCTCCAAAAAAACTCTGCAACTGCAGCTGAACACCAAAAAAAAAAAAGACCCCACATGTGGTGGTTCTAATTTTTTAATCACCTTTCTGTTCCTCTGCTGATCTTCTCTCCTAGAGATGACAAGGATTTTCTAGAACAAGTCCCAAGTATTTTTAGCCCCTCATTTCACAAATGAGAGGAAGCCCAGCAGAAGGTTAATTCTGGAAAGAGTTACGCAGCCACTTGGAACAAGCAGAGCCCAAGGGGAACCATCGCGTTTTTTCCATAGATAACTTGGGATTATTTTCCTAATTTCAGCTAAGAGAATAAAAAAGTGGTGGTTGCACTGGGAGACTGAAGTACACAAGTGCAGGAGTGACACTGAGGTCTGGTGTGAGATGCCCATTGCTCACCAGCACCCACAAACTGGTCTCTCACCACAGGGATGAGCCAAATTCCTGCCACCCATGGGAAGAAGGGCTATTCTTACACGTGTCAAGAGCTGGAGAGGGACTGGGGACAAGGCGTGGAGGGACAGGACACAGGGAATGGCTTCCCAGTGCCAGAGAGCAGGGCTGGCTGGGATATTGGGAAGGAATTGGTGGCTGGGAGGGTGGGCAGGGGCTGGCACAGGTTGGGCAGAGAAGCTGTGGCTGCCCCTGGATCCCTGGGAGTGTCCAAGGCCAGGTTGGAGCACCCTGGGCTGGTGGAAGGTGTCCCTGCCTTCTGCCAGCAGTGACACACTACAGGTTTAAGCTCATGAAAGGGGCAGTTTTCTCCTTTCATTGAATCCCAGAACATCCTGAGCTGGAAGGGACCCCCAAGGACCATCCAGCCCAACCCTCAGCCCTGCACAGACACCCCACCAATCCCACCCTGTGCCCCAGAGCATCATCCAAACCCTTCTGGAGCTCTGGCAGCCTCGGGGCCGTGCCCACTGTCCTGGAGAGCCTGTTCACCAAATCATCTCCAGCCCAGGCACGTGACAGCAATTTTTTTTGTCTCTCAGCTCATTCGGAAATGAAAACATAAAACTTCCACGCCACAGCGACACGAGCTGCCCGTTGTAAAAGCAAAAACAACTCCTTAATTGTTCATCCTGGTGACGGCCGCACAAAAGGACACTTCACGGCCTCGCTGCTGCGCCGGCAGATATTTGGGTTCCTGGAACACACTTGCACTGTGAGAAGCCACATTTCAGTCTGGGTCCCGAGTTTAGAAACCTCGCCGGGCGCAGGTAGAGACTTGCCCATGGGGACTCACCTGAAAGCTGCCAGCAAGGGGGCATAGATGGAGTCTCCGTCGTACACGTACAAGTGGTCCCAACTGCACTCGGTGGCAAAGTGGTTGAACCGAAGCCTGAGGATCGTGTTTGGCCTGTGGAGACAAGAATAATAAATAAAAGAGCTGGAACCAGCCGCTCACACGCTCCAGCACTCTCCTGGGGCGTGAGGCTCTGCTCCACAACTGAGGGCCTCGGTGTAACTGCAGATGTTGTGGCTTAATTTTTTTTGCTGCGCAGCTCGTCAGGTATTAAGAAACAAGGTCTCTATGCTCAGAAAACGGAGTCCTTAAACCCTTCCCCACCATCAGCAGCAGATACGAAAGAGCAGGACCAGCCAGCACTCAGCTCTTGCCCGGTACTGACTCTCCTTGGCAGGGCTAAGCAAGGAAAACCTGTGTGGACAACTCATGTGAAGAACCACAGCAACCAAGAAGGAATTCAGGAGAGCTCCTTCCTTGCTCAGGGGACTTTCTGCAGGCTGTCGTGGTTATCGTGGCCTGAGCTGATGCATTTGCCCACAAGCTGGCAGCAATCCTTCTTCTCTGATTTCATCACTTCTCCAGAGCAGATGGTCCTCCTGAGAGAAGCCTCTCCAAACTGCATGTCCAAGCAAGTCCCCAGTCCCTCTCCAGCTCTCCTGGAGCCCCTTCAGGCACCAAAAGGGGCTCTCAGGTGTCCCTGGAGCCTTCTCTTCTCCAGGTGACCCCCCAGCTCTCCCAGCCTGGCTCCAGAGCAGAGGGGCTCCAGCCCTGCAGCATCTCCGGCCCCTCCTCTGGACTCTCTCCAGCAGCTCCACGTCCTTGTGCTGTTGTTCCCAGGGCTGGGGCAGCTCTGCAGGGGGGTCTCACCTGAGGGGGCACAGGGGCACCATCCCCCCCTGCCTGCCCTGCTGCCCACGCTGGGGGACCAGCCCAGGGCACGGGGAGGGTTCTGGGTGCCGGGTGGAGTTTCTCACCATGGCAAGATACCATGTGTTCCATGGTTAACGTGCAAAGATCCACCTGAAGGGAAGCCACAGCAAACACCTAGCGGAGGGCTCATCTCCAGGAGGGTGCAAACACCACCAACACCCTGCTGGCACCTCAGGGAAATAAAAGGGAATCGATGCCAGCGTTGCTCGTTCCCACCCACAGCTCTTGGAAGGACAGGAGCTCCCCAACAGCATTGTCCTTGGATTCCCGTGAAATCCCCGTCCATCCTAATCAAATCATTAATAAAGATTAATTATTACTAATCAAATAATTAATGTCAGCTTGCCAAATTCTTTGCTAGGCGTTTTTTGATAGGCACAACGACCCACTCCAGGCCTTTGGAACGGGAGCAGCAGGTGGAACTCAAGGATAACGTCCTGCTTAACTGAAGCTACAAA
Organism: Sclerurus mexicanus; assembly: GCA_013396755.1. Lineage (NCBI taxonomy): Eukaryota > Metazoa > Chordata > Aves > Passeriformes > Furnariidae > Sclerurus > Sclerurus mexicanus. Next base: position 116,368 of record VWZF01002529.1, read on the forward strand.
GAGCAACCCCGGCCCCAAAACTGAGCGGGCTGTGGAGTCAGGGCTTGGCTTCCAGTTGGGCAGCCCGTGGAGCAGAGGGAAACGGGCCATCAAAGAAGCTTCAGAGCAGAAAGCAAGAGGGTCTTTGCTCCAGCCAAGGACTCCTCAGTGGACGGTCCTCATCGGAACCACCGCAGGCGCCTGGGGGTGCCTTGGGAGCCTCGGGCTCCGTGGATTTCGTCTGCCTTGTCTCAGGCTCCTGGGGAACAGGGAATTGGGACTTTTGGGGGGTCAATTCACCTCACCGGGCTCTCCCAAACTCCACCCTGACCTAACCTGGAAAAGCAACACCACGGAATTAGGGAGTAATGGAACTATTCCTCTGGGGAATAAAACGATGGAAAACTGAGCCAGATTTGGGTGGTTTGGGGCCATTTGGAGGGTCTTTTTTGATCAGCTGAGTGACTTTTATGGGAAAAGGGTCCTAAGGGAGGAAGGATGGGGATCACACCTCACTCCGAGCTCTCCGAAACTCCATCCCGACTTAACCCTGAAAAGCAACATCATGGAATTAGAGAGTAATGGAACCATTCCTTTGGGGAATAGAACAATGGAAAACTGAGTCAGATTTGGGTGGGGTTTGGGTAATTTGGGTTTTTTTTCTGGATGAACTGAGTGTTTTTATGGGAAAAGGGACCTGAGGGAGGAAGGATGGGGACGACGCCTCATTCTGAGCTCTCCCAAACTCCATCCCGATTTAGCCTTGAAAAGCAACATCATGGAATTAGAGAGTAATGGAACAATTCCTTTGGGGAATAAAACGAAGGAAAACTGAGCTGGCTTTGGGTGGTTTGGGGCCATTTGGGTTTGGGGTTTTTTTTGATCAACTGAGTTTTTTTGGGAAAAGGAACCTGAGGGATGATGGATGGGGACGATGCCTCACTCTGAGCTCTCCCACACTCCATCCTGACTTAACCTTGAAAACCAACATCATGAAATTAGACAGTAATTATTCCTTTGGGGAATAAAGGATGGAAAACTGAGTCATATTTGGGTGGGGTTTTGGCCATTTGGTTTCTTTTTCTGGATCAATTGAGTGTTTTTCTGGGAAAAGAGACCTGAGAGAGGAGAGATGGGGATGCTGCCTCATTCCAAGCTCTCCCAAATTCCATCCTGATTTAATCCCGAAAACAACATCATGGAATTAGGGAATAATGGAATTATTCCTTTGGGTAGTAAAACAATGGAAAACTGAGCTGGATTTGGCTGGGTTTTGAGCTGTTTGCGGTTCTTTTGGGGATCAACTGAGTGTTTTGGTGGGAAAAGGGACCTGAGGGAGGAGGGACAGGGGTGATACCTCACTCAGGGATGCCCTCAGGATGAGGACATGTACAGACACCAGCCAGGGAGAGCTGGGAATGGTGCAGAAGGGAAAGAAGAACGGGAAGGAACAAAGGGCTTGTTCCAGATCTGAATTTCTGCAGTGTCCCTGCCAACCCCAGAGCCCTGGGCACACCGGAATGCCCACACCCAGGGGAGGGCACTCCCACCTCAACAGCTTTGCAGAGACTGCTTCCCAACTCCAGATGTCTGGGAATTTCACTCCTGGCAGCGAGCTGGGGCTCTTTTCCCACAGCTGCATGTTCCCGCTGCTTTACTCAGCACCATCATCTCCTCCGTGTTCACCACCCTGCTGTGACAGCAGGGGACAAACAGGCACAGGCAGGGACAGCATTCCAGCCTGAAAGCCTGCCCATGGAACAGGGAGGGACACGTTTGTCCCTCCAGCAAGAAACACCTCACTTTAAAACCCCACAAAGTGATGGTTTTCGAGGAAACCTCTCAGTAGCAGCAAAGAGGCTGGAGGAGCAGTTTTGGTGGCATTAGGGAGGACTCACCTGTGACAAGAACATGAGTCACGATGTCCTTTAAAACCAGAAGTTAGGATGGTTAATCTGGCTGTGCTGGAATTGCTCAGCCTGCTTGGTCTGTAATAACACTCTTGCAAAACAGTTTTTAATTATTTGTAATTGCAAACTGTCTGCACTTGGGTTCCTATTCCCTACAAAAATTAAAAGGGGCTGCCACTTGGAGCATCCAGCTTTTGATCTCAACCACCTGAAAGACCTTGGCTCCTTTAATGGTCAGTGGTTGGCTCCCAATTCCACCCTTCTGGAGGGCTCTCTGGAGCAGCTCAGCCCTCAGCTCTGAGTATCTTGGCAGCTTGGGAATTCAACTTTCTCATCCCAAATAAATGTCTGAAGTGGATTCAGTGAATATCCATTTTCCACAAGGCCCACTCAGGAGACCTCCCACACAGGGAATCAGGGAATGGTTTGGGTTGGAAAGGACCTTAAAGCCCATCTCATTCCAGCCCTGCCCTGGGNCTGCCCTGCTGCCCACGCTGGGGGACCAGCCCAGGGCACAAGGTTTTCTGTGATGGGGCATCTCCAGCTTCTGATCCACCAAGTCCTTCTCCCCAGGGCTGCTCTCCATCCATTCCCCACCCCACCCAGCCCGTGTTTGTGCTGAGATTGTCCCGACCCAAGAGCAGCACTTTGCACTTGGCCTTGCTGATCTTCATGAGGTCCCCCTGGATGCAGCATCCCTGTGACCGCACCACACATCTTGGTGCCACGGGCAGACCTGCTGTGCCTCAATCCCACTCTCCACGTCATCCACAGGGGCGTTAAACACAGAGAGAAGACCAAGGAGAAGTGGGCCCTGGGCTTTCAGCAATTTCAGACGCCTCAGATGACAGTGTCCAGTGCAAGTCCAGGCTCCCACACGACCTGTTCCAGTTCATTGACCTCTCTCCTTCCAGATTCAGGGAACAACATGGAATGTGGCTGAACACGGAGCTGTAGACACACGACATCACAGCCCACCTTGGAGACTAAACAAATGGATTTTCCAGTCCTGGCATCAGCTTGGTTCCGTGACAAATGTATTTCAGCAAGTTCAGAGGCTCCAAACTGCTGCACCATCCATCAGCTGGCACAGGACACGCACTGAACATGCTGCTCCTAAAAACCTCTGCCAAAAAGGATCAGATCCAGGTAGGGCAGGGCAGTGAGGGGAGAGGCCTGAAGGATTTCTCCCAGGTTAGGAAACCTTGGCAAGAAAGGCCAGTGGTCCCCTGAACTCCTCGTGGCCCAGTGAGTAAAGAAGGATCTGAAGGGCATCACTCCAGACACTGATTTTTCAGGAATAAGGGCTTTCAGGGGGTTTCCTCTGTATTTTCCATACTGCCAAAAGAATCCCAAGTGCAGTGAATCCCAAACCTGACTGGCCCACTCTGACATCAGTTCAATAATCCACAATCCTTCATTATTGACACAAATGCACTGGGGGGTTTTCCACCACGTGCTGTTCCAACACAAACCTCTCCATCACAAGTCACTTTGAAGGGCTCAATTGCACAAAAAAAAAACCCCAAAAACTTATTTACTGACAATAACTAAGCGCTGCCTTACATAGTTTTAAGAAAGAAAGAATCATGAGATCTAAAAACATTCAGTGCAGTGAAACCTCACCCCAAAGCCGCTTCCACCACTCACCTGCCTTCAATGAGCCACGTGCACTTGGTCTTGTATTTGTAATTCCCAGGCCCGTCCGTGACATATCCTGAAGGTTCCGTGAGTCTGGAAAGACAAAACAAAGGCAGGCATTGGTTCCAGAGGGTTTGAACATTCAGAGACGATTTCCTAAATTCTGCAGAGCCATCATTGGGTGTGTATTTATCTATTTCAGAGCCACCATAAACAAACCAACCACAGCACAACAAATCACAAGTGGCATTTTCCTGCTGAACTCTCCGTACAGGATTTCTGGTGATTTTCCTTCAACAATGACATCTGGAAGGACATCACCTCAAGAGTGGTGGTTTCTCTATCAGATGCATGTCATGGCTCCAAGTCCATTTGTAGGGATTCACCACAAAACCAGCATAAGGAATTCCCCAACAGGAAAGCCAAAATTACTCCTAAGTAATTTATTTACACAAACTACCCCATTCTACATGAAGGTCACACAAAGTCCATGGTGTGACCTCTCACCCATCCTGTATTTGACTCTCCACAAACTCCCTGATGACCTCCTGGATGGAGAACTGATGCCCAGACCCCTGGATCCCTGGGAGTGTCCAAGGCCAGGTTGGAGCACCCTGGGCTGGTGGAAGGTGTCCCTGCCCGTGGCAGGGGTGGCACTGGATGATCCTTAAGTTCCCTTCCAACCCAAACCATTCCACGATATATATTCATTTTGAAGTTTCAACATCTTTGAAACTTCAAACCACTTAATCCACCGATCAGGAATTCACAAATTCCAAGTCATAGGCAATAGCATCTGGATTGTTTCATCCTTTGGAAAAGAATATCCACGGAAAAATCAGGACTCAAAGCGTATCAACACTGACAGCACTTTGCCTGCAACCAAGACTGAAGAGGTTCTGGAAACCTGAGCGAGTCTCCCAAGTCAAAACCAGCCTCATTCCAGGTGCCAAACTCTCCGGGAGCCTCTGCTCACAAAACTCCTGCAACAATTTCACCCGGAAACAATTAGTTATTCCCCACAGGAATGCTACCAAGAGTGATATAAAAAATAAAATAAAATAATCCTGTTAATAGCGTAGCTCCAACCACGTCACGTCTCGGGGGGGAGATAAAAATTAAGGGTGTTTCAACACCAACATCATTTAACGACATTTCAGCAATGTAAAACCAAAGCTGCCATTATGAGCAAATAAAGGATATTAAAAAAAATATAATAAACTTAAAAGCTGATGCCTCTGAAAGGAAAATAAACAGGAAGCGAGTTCCCAGCCCTGCCCTGGGCTCTGAGCGGGGGCAGCAGCATCCGTGTTATTCCAGGAAGAAACGCTCTCCAGGACAGATGGAAATAAAGCCGACTGAAAGAGGAATTTCATGTTTCCAGGCAGTGGAGAAAGCTCAGGTGAGCTCCCAGCCCCTGTTCCCGTGTTCCTTCCCACTCCTTGTGCCATCCGGGCCGGCGGGCACGGATAACTGGGACACGTCCTCCACTGTGCTTGGCTCTGGCTGGGAGAGGAGCCTCGGGAAGGGAACACGTGAGGAACTCGAGGAGGGAAAACACTCCAGGAATGAAGGGCTTGGACGCGGCACGTTTTGCTGCCATCCATCGGGCTGCTCCCACACCAGACGGATCCTGGGGAGGCACCTCCAGCCCTGGGGGCAGCTCTGGGACCCCCAGCCAGGAGAGACCCCGAGGGGCTGGAGCGTGTGCAGGGAAGGGAAGGGAGCTGGGAAGGGGCTGGAGCAGCAGGAGGGGCTGAGGGAGCTGGGGGGGCTCAGCCTGGAGAAAAGGAGGCTCAGGGGGGACCTTGTGGCTCTGCAAGTCCCTGCCAGGAGGGGGGAGCCGGGGGGGGTCGGGCTCTGCTCCCAGGGAACAGGGACAGGAGCAGAGGGAACGGCCTCAGGCTCTGGGATATTGGGAAAATTCCTTCCTGGAAAGGCACTGGAAGGGGCTGCCCAGGGAGGTGACGGAGTGCCCATCCCTGGACGTGGCCCTGGGTGCTCTGGGCTGGTGACGAGGTGGGGATCAGTCAGAGGTTGGACTCGGTGATCCTGAGGTTTTTTCCAGCCTAAGTGATTCCATGATTCTGTTCTGCCCATTGGCAGCGCTCGGGCTGTGCCAGGGTTGGGGCAGGTTGGATACTGGGAAGAATTTCTTCCTGGGAAGGGCTGTCCATCCCTGGCACAGCTGCCCAGGGCAGTGGTGGAGTCCCCATCCCTGGAGGGATTTCAAAGCCATGTGGATGTGGCACTTGGGGACACGGGTCAGTGGTGGCCTTGGCAGCGCTGGGGGATGGTTGGACTCGATGAGCTCAGAGAGCTTTTCCAAGCTCAATAATTCTGTGATCCCGTGATAGTTTTATCACTCACATGCACAATCCGGGCACCAGAAAGCAGGGAGAGCATCACTTCCCACCTGCCTTTGCCACCTTGGCAAAACAAGTCGCTGCCCCACGAGAAACACAACTCAGGCCCTTTTACTACAGCCCCAAAGTACAACATTGGTTTTTACAACCTGCAGGGTGGAAAAACAACTGCAAGATCTGCTTGCAAAACTCAGATTTTAAAAGCACACACACGCTCCCATGCACATAAACACAGCGCTCGCACCTTGTTTTAAATGTCACAGTGCTGAGTGCATGACATGTTTCCCTGATTTCCAAGCGGACTGCAACATTTAAGAACCAAAAGGAAAGGGGGGATTTAGGTCTTCACCCTTGAGTGCTGCCTCTTCCAGCTTTTTTTTTTAAGTTAAAGACAAAAACGAAGCAATGACAGGGACGAAGGTCTGAGAAAGAAGAGCTTCTAAGGGAAGTATTTTTATATAAAAGGATTCTGGGTGTTTAGTTCCTCCCCGCTGTTTCTGGGAGGCCCAGAAAAGCACCGAAGCAACCCAGGAGAATCAGCCAGCGCTCAGTGGCATCTCCTGGGTAAAACACCAGATCCGATATTGCAAAGCACCAGACAACGCCACGTGTTTTTAATGAGACCATGAGTAACACTAGCAGGGTGTATTTCCCAAATACGAATTAGTACACACTGAGAAAATTCCTACAGAGGCAGGAACTGCGCAGCCAGGCAAAGCCTCAAAGCTGTTGTCTAATTACCAGCTAATAAATCTAAAGCGATCCCGTTGTTGTTAGCCGAGTACAAAAAGCAGCTTATCGTTCAGGATTAAATCATTCCGCAGCGCTTCCCGAAGCATTCCAACATTAAAGGTACATTATATACTGGTACCTTATAGAAACTGCCACAGAGGACTCAGCAGCATCTTGCCTGAGAGGTTTGGCACAGCCTTCGCATTAAAAAATAAAAAGCAAAATAGAAAGAAAAATAAATGACCAAAGCCTGAAGCCCCTTGCTCATCCTCATTTTGGAGCTGCTCAATCCCCAGATCGATGCCAGCAATGAGTTCTCCTCCTCTCTCCCCTCTCTCCTCCCCAAGTGCCTCAAGTGCTGCACAATTCAAAGTCATTGTTTGGGGTAAATTTGGAGTAGAAGTCAAACAAAGCCTTCCCAGCCTAAACTGAGGAACAAGCTGGCTTTGCTCAGCTTCTCACTGAAGGCACTGAGGATAAAGGATGGATCCTGGAAGCAAATGCCTGGATTTATGGGCCTGGAAGAGCCATCAGCCCCACTGGGCAGGGAGAAGTAGATAAATAAACACCCGCTATGAACGTCCAGCATGAATTTCCAGTGACGTTGTGAAACCCCCTCTCCTGCCAGCTCCCTGCCACAGCACAGTTTGGAAAGCTGGGAAGGTGTCGCTAATCCCAGGCCAGCTCTCCCAGATGAAGGCAATGACATTCCTGCAAAATCCAGCTGGATAAGGATGAGCCAGCTAATTATATCCAGGGAGAAATCATTCAACGAGATCAAATCAGAATCCTGGAATCATGGCACGGTTTGGATTGGAAGAGATCTTCTGGATCATCCAGACCCCCTCCACGAGACAAGTCTCCAGTGACACCAACATAAAGCCCTCATGCCAAAGTCGCTGCTGTACCAGAATCAGAAAACCATGGAATGGTTTGGGTTGGAAGGGAACTCAAAGCCCACCCAGCGCCACCCCTGCCATGGGCAGGGACACCTTCCACCAGCCCAGGGTGCTCCAAGCCCCATCCAGCCTGGTCTTTGCAAACAAAGAGCATCTCCACCACTCCCACAGCAACGCTGGAAAGCCATTCCCTGCATCGCCCTCACCAGGGTTTTGCTCCCAGAGGGAATCAGGTGTTGCCACTGCGCCAGAGGTGACAGGAAGGTGACAACCCTTCTCTATCTCCTGCTCTCCTCCCACTTCCCATGGTACAGCTGAACTGGGAGCTGTCTTCAAACACCATCATCTGACTGACACGGCTAATTTGATGTGGGCAACACTGCTCCTCCAGAGGCAGGGATCAGCCTTTCCCTTCCGTGTGAGATATGTAAAAATATGGAAAGTGATTTCCTGGCTGCCGATCAGAGATAAGGGCAGAGCCTGGAAAGCCCTTGGAGGGCTGGCAAAGGATGCTCGGAGAACTGGCAGTAGGTAAAACAGACCAAGGCAGGCTCTGAGTCACAACCTGCAGCCCTGATGCTCCAAAAGCCTCCTAAATCCCTCTTTGCTCCTGAAAAACAGGCCTTGATCCGACAAGCTGCTGCACTCCAGAGGTGACTGAATGATCACGGAGAGCTCACAAGGAATGAATGGTGGTACACTCTCCAAAATCGTTACGTCAACGAAGCAAACCTTTCCAAATATTGCCCCTCTCCAGCTGGCCCCCACTATCACCATCATATTCCCAATCCTGGCACACTGTCCCAGCTCCTGACGGGCTGTCACCAGAAAGGAATGACACCGAGGTGTGTCCTTCAGGGAGGGTTGATGCCCCTGTCCTTGTCTCACTGGAGCTTCCAGCAGCAGCAGCTCCCATCTTGAAATAAGTCCCCTCCTTGGCTTAAATAAGCTGAGCCGCGCCCGGAGCTCCTCCAGGCTGTCTTCATGCTCTGCTTGTCCAACCAACTCTCCTGGCGGGGAAGGAGAGGAATTTTAAAGACATTTTAATCTAAAAATGCACTTCAGCTCCTCTCTGCAGAAGAGGTTTGCTCGCTCTCTTACCCTACAAACCCAAAAACGTATCATTATAAGCCAGCTAATTATATCCAGAGAGAAATCATTTGACAAGGCCAAATTAGAATCACAGAATCATGGAATGGTTGGGGTTGGAAGGGACCCTAAAGACCATCTCATTCCAACCCCCTGCCATGGGCAGGGACACCTTCCACCAGCCCAGGGTGCTCCAAGCTCCATCCAATCTGCCTTGGACACTCCCAGGGATCCAGGGGCAGCCACAGCTTCTCTGGACAAATCTCTGCCAGGGCCTGCCCACCCTCAGAGAAGGGAAGAATTTAATCCTAATAAGATTTTTTTCCTAATAGTTAAGAATTTTTCCCGATAGCAAATATTCTTCTCGTAACAATTAAAATAAATAAATTTTAATTTAAATTCTAAAAACGGTTAGAATGACCCAGCCTCGAGACTAAGACAGCAGAAGCTCTGAAGGAAGAGCTGATTTCCCTCCTCCAGCCCCATTTCCTCATGTCAGAAAATCCCCCAGGACTGTGGTGGATCCCAAAAGACACCCCCAGCTCTCCAGTGCTTCCCAACCATCCACGGGAGATGTTGCTCTTTAATGCCAACCACACTTGGACGCCCCAAAAACGTGCTGGAGCTCCTCTGATGTTCTCACCTCCAAGTCCTTCCAGCTGCTAAATTCCAGCTGAACACATCCCAAACTTAGATCCTTGTCTGCCCTCCTATCCTTCTGTTCCCAGCCCATCTCAGAGACCACAAAGCAGGATTATTCCCTGCACAGGCTCAGCTTTATCTCTGCCCAACCAACGAGCCTGAGTGTGCCTTTGCTACCAATTCTTCCCCCTCTTGAATCTCCCGAGGAAAACACAGAATAAAAGGCATTCATGTCCTAATTACACCTCAGGGGGGTGTTCCCCACACGAGGAGTGTTTTGTAAGCACAGGTTGCTGTGGTGTTGCTCCATCATCTCCGTCTTATCCTTGATCTGGCTCCACACCACAACTCCAACCTTGACTCCAACCTTACCGCCCTCACTTCTTCCAAACACCTTCCCCAGTGATTCATGCAGGAATGGTTCCAGGACAAAAGGCCACGTCAGGAGGTCTCTTGAAGGCCACCCTGACCCACCAGCCGTGACTCGGACAGCGCCCATGCAGATGGTGGAGGCTCCCACAGTTGTCTCCCGAGCTGGTCCAAGAGCTGCCCTCTGCTTTCCCCATCTGTTCCCAAATCCACTTACTGGATCTTGGCCTAGTTCTTTGAAAGGAAGGTAATTCAGCTGCAAGGGTTTGTGAAGCCCAAGGAAACTCAACCCTCATCCTTCACCCGTGGTGCTGAGGTGCTCCTGGGCTTTGTGTCTGAGTCACACCAGCCAGGAGGAGACAACAGCGCAGAGGAGAAGCAAAAACATCTCACACATCATAAACCACCTCACTCTGCAGCAGAAGGAGGGATATACGAACCCTGGCTCTGTCCTGAACCCCTAAAACCTGTGGCCAAGAGGTCTTACCCCAAAACACAACCCCCTGGAAGATGAAAGGACATTATTGGGATGGTTGAAGAAAATCATCAAAGGCTCATGACGAAGAACTCCAGAGCCAGACAGGTCCCAGCAAGGTCTGCCACTGGACCATCCAAAATACTCATTGCATTGAATGATCCAGCCTGACTATATTATATATTATATATTACATATGACATACAAGATACCTGTGCTTAAATCAAGGGGCACAGAGGGGCAGAGAGGCCCTTTTGAAAAAATTGTTACACTAAACTTCTACTTGGAAACTAAAATTAAACCAAATTCTCCTCAACATTCTTGCCCAGTAATTACCTGCATTCACATGTGCAAGATTTCCAACTCAGGGGAAAACACAATCGGTGTCGCTTCAAGAGAAAAGACTCAACACCTGTATTTGGTCTCTGCAGAACCTTAAACCAACTCAACACACATCCAGCCACACTTTTTCAAGCTCAAAGGCTTCAAACTCCACCAGAAAAAGTGACTTTTTTATGTAAGGGAGCCGTTCTAGAGCATTTCAAGAAGCATTTCTGATTCCATCAACTTGATTGCATTTTCTCGCAGTCAACAAACTTTCATTTGTTGTTCTGCCCTCCCATTTCAAGAGCTAATTGTGATTCCAGGGGGGTCCAGGAGAGGTGGAGAGGGACTGGGGACAAGGCGTGGAGGGACAGGACATAGGGAATGGCTTCCCAGTGCCAGAGGGCAGGGCTGGGTGGGATATTGGGAAGGAATTGCTGGCTGGGAGGGTGGGCAGGGGCTGGCACAGGTTGGGCAGAGAAGCTGTGGCTGCCCCTGGATCCCTGGGAGTGTCCAACGCCAGGTTGGAGCCACCTGGGCTGATGGAAGGTGTCCCTGCCCAGGGCAGGGGGTTGGAACAAGATGTTCTTTGAGATCCCTTCCAACCCAAACCATCCCACCATTCTCTGATTCACACTCAACTGGAAATAACACCCAAGATTTGCCGGAGGATTTTTCCTCCCTTTCCCAAAACCAGAAATACTTGGTTACTCCACGGATCTTAAGCCCCTGCAGGATGGTTTCTGCTGCAGCCCCGTGGGCCCTGCAAATAAGGTCCTGGAATTGGAATTCTTTAAGCCCCCCACGCTCAGCAGGGACAGACACATGGACATTCCCCTCCGCTGAAGAGCCCTTCACTTTGCTAAGCTTTCCAGTCCTCAGGCCTGCATTTCAGCCCAGCAGAAGCATTCACTGGCAGGACATGTGCTGTGAATGAAAAGGGGCCGAGCTGCTGCTTTAACCTCCCAAGGCCAGCAGGAATGGGAAATGAAAAGGAATTTAAGGCCATCCCCAGGGAGCAGAGAAGCATCATCCTGCTGCACTCTGCTCAGACAAACGCAAACCCCTCAGTTTTCTCAGAGAAAAGGAAAACCAGCAGCAGCAACTCTTGTTTCACGCTACGTATGAACCTGCTGCCCAATTCTTCCGAACCACTGCACCCCAAAATCCTCCCCTGAACCCTCCAAGGGCACACTTAGAGTCTGGTTTAGCTCCAGACCTCCACCACTGCTCATTTCTAGGCCAAAAAGCAGAGCTCAGAATTTGATAGTAGCACTTCCAGAAAAGCTCAAGTCAAAAAATCAGCAAGTGTTGCTGCAAAAATGAAAAAATCCTGAGACGTTCTATAAATAAACATCACAGCCTGACCCACTTTCCTAATAGGGACAGAAATAATTCCTTTTATTTCCTGTCCAACATCCAAAAATTTCTAAGCTACTACGTAGCAGAGTTACCTGCTGGGAAAACTGATCCCTAAAAACATAAAGTAGTCAGGAAACAGTTTGGTATAAGGTGTAACTTCGGTGGTTTTCACACAGATCCTCAGCTGTAGATCACTAGAACAGTCAAAGCGCATCCCAAACTCCAGCCAGGGGCTTGTGAACCTACAGAATGACAAATCTTGAACATTTTAAAGCAGGTTTTTTGGCTGAAACGACACCAAGAATGGCGTGGGGAAGAGCAGGGAATCAAAAAAAGAAAATACTGTATTTATTGATCAAACGAATTCTCAGGCAAGGTAGCGATTTAATGACAGCACCTTGAGCGAGACGTTCTCAAGGACGCCACGAGTGGTAAAAACAATAAGGCAAAACTGCAAAAACAATAATGCCACGAGCATTAAAAATAACAGCAAAGGAGATATTTTTCAGCATCAAACATCAAACCTGAGAGAACCAGGGAAGCGTGGTCCCCCAGAAATAAAGTCTGCAAGTTTATATCACACAAGGATATTCTGCCTGCCCCAAAAACGTCCTCCCCCTCGCACGTGGGGATGGAAAGAATGAAAGGCACGTCAATATTCCTGGACTTGAAGGAGGGCACAGAGAAGAATTTCATTGAGGGGAGAAGGAGAAACCCGCAGGGCAGCAATAACAAAAACCAACCACCTTTCTGTCCCTACGATCTCCTAAAATCTATAGAAATTATTCCATTTTCTATCTCATTTGGGGGAAATCAGCTTCCAGACAGGTTCCCGTGAGCCTCAGGAGCTCCCTCACCAACCAGTCCCACCTGAAGGTCCGTGGACCATCACTGGAGCGGGGATGTGACCACTGGCTCTGGGAGGAGAGCCGGGGTTCCCAGCTCTGTCCCCTCCCTGAACAGCTGAGGACACCAAGCTGGTGACACCCCAAGGGACGGGATGGCATCCAGAGGGACGGGATGGCATCCACAGGGACCTGGACAGGCTGGGAAGGTGGGACTGTGGGAACCTCACGGGGTTCAACGGGGCCAAGTGTAGGTCCAGCTCCTGGGTCAGGGCAATGCCTGGGATAGGAACAGGCTGGGGATGAAGGGATGGAGAGCAGCCCTGGGGAGAAGGATTTGGGGGTGTTGGTGGATCACAAGCTGGAGCCCCCCTGCTCTGGAGCCAGGCTGGGAGAGCTGGGGGGTCACCTGGAGAAGAGAAGGCTCCAGGGACACCTGAGAGCCCCTTTTGGTGCCTAAAGGGGCTCCAGGAGAGCTGGAGAGGGACTGGGGACAAGGCCTGGAGGGACAGGACACAGGGAATGGCTTCCCAGTGCCAGAGGGCAGGGCTGGCTGGGATATTGGGAAGGAATTGCTGGCTGGGAGGGTGGGCAGGCCCTGGCACAGGTTGGGCAGAGAAGCTGTGGCTGCCCCTGGATCCCTGGGAGTGTCCAAGGCCAGGCTGGACGGGGCTTGGAGCACCCTGGGCTGGTGGGAGGTGTCCCTGCCCATGGCAGGGCGATGGAATCAGACCATCTTTTTGGTCCCTTCCAACCCAAACCATCCTATGACTTTATCTTTCAGCACCTGCAGAATCGACTGGAAACCAGCACCAACCTTCAAAACATCAGCATTTTAAATCAGCATCTAATTCAGCGTGCCAATATCCAGGAAAAAGAGAGATGGGAATAAAAATGCCCTCTACTAATTTCTGGCTTTACAGGAACCCCTCATTTCCTCACACGTCTTGGTACAGGACTGCAAACACTTCCATAAACACTTAATCAGTTCTTCTCCCTTCCCTTTTCCAGCTGAGGGCAGCTGCTCCTGAACAGCTGGGGGTGTCTTTTGGGATCCCTGGGAGTGTCCAAGGCCAGGTTGGAGCAACCTGGGCTAGTGGAAGGTGTCCCTGCCCATGGCAGGAAGGTGGAATTAGATTATCTTTCAGGTCCCTTCCAACCCAACCCATTCTGTGATTCTGTCTCACAGACCACTGTGCTAAATTCTTAACCACAGCAACAGAAGGAATGATCTGTAACCCCTTGCAGAAAGGCACGAGGGGTATTTTTCCCCCCGACTCATTTTAATGCAAGCAATTCCACACCAAAGAGACGGAAAAGGAGCTGAAGCAAAGGAGCTGAACCCTCCAGGGATCTCCCGGAGGCAGGGGCACCCAGCGGGCTCCTCGAGAGGCTCCCCTCGGTGAAGCGCAACAGAATTCAAGCATTTAGAACAATGCAGCAGACTCCAATTAAGGCAGGGCTGAAAACGTCACTGCCAAGCCGCCCTTGTCCTTCACCCCTGTGGGACGGCAGGTCACCTGCAGCTCTTCACACCCAGCCCAAACCCTGCCTTGGCAAAGCCAGAAGAGGCCAGACTTGCCGGAGCTCGGATTAAACCGTCTTAATCCCTGCAATGAAAACTTTCTGCTGCTGGCACAGGTCGGTTCAACCACGCTGGGATTACTCCACCAGCCAGGCCGAGCTTCTCCAGCAGCTCCTGGCAAGAACGAAGGAAACCCAGGGCGCTCGAACCATCCCAGTGTTTATTTAAGAGCCTGAAAAAATAAACCAAATGTGAAAGTCATCCAGTAACTCAACAGCTCCAAACTGCAGGAGGTAAAGAGTTGGAGGGACTTCGAAATGCCAGACAGTGTTTGTCAGCCTGGCTGTGACCACAGTCCCAAAGGAACAGGGCTGGGTTCAGTCACCAGGAACAGCTGCACTTCATTAAATGCATCTGCACAGTAAATTTTACAAGCCAGAGCTGATATTTCCTAACCCACCGACAGAAATTCTTGGCTATTAAACCCTCCAGACAGGATTCCTCACACCAGGGCAAAAAAAGCAGAAAAACTCACTTTTTAGAAAAGAAAATCCTTCCAATGAAATGAAGATAGGCTGGAAGAGCTGGGGTGGGGCTCAGCTGGAGAAGAGAAGGCTCCAGGGACACCTGAGAGCCCCGTCTGGTGCCTAAAGGGGCTCCAGGAGAGCTGGAGAGGGACTGGGGACAAGGCCTGGAGGGACAGGACACAGGGAATGGCTTCCCAGTGCCAGAGGGCAGGGCTGGGTGGGATACTGGGAAGGAATTGCTGGCTGGGAGGGTGGGCAGGCCCTGGCACAGGTTGGGCAGAGAAGCTGTGGCTGCCCCTGGATCCCTGGGAGTGTCCAAGCCCAGGTTGGACGGGGCTTGGAGCACCCTGGGCTGGTGGGAGGTGTCCCTGCCCATGGCAGGAGGATGGAATCAGACCATCTTTTTGGTCCCTTCCAACCCAACCCATCCTGTGATTCCAAACCGGACTTTTGAAGCACATTTTAACCAAGCCAAGACTATGAGAAACCATTTTATTTTCGGCGTAAACACTGAAAATCTGGAGACAACGCAGTCGCTGGCACCAAACACAGAATTTCTGGCTGGTGTCAGCGCAGCCTTAGCAACAGTCTCGCTGCAACACCTTCCCAATCCAAGACCTGCGAGCGTTTCTTTCGAGGAGAAGCAGCTCCGGGGTGTTTGTGTGCAGGGAAGGTCACCCCGCAGCCTCCCAGCTCCTCGGCTCTGGAGGAGGATGCTCCGACACAGTGGGGTTTTTCTCCCCTTTCCCTGTAGTAAAGCAGCGTCCGGCACGCGGCTCTCCCCCAGAACCACTACAAAGAAACCCTCCCTCGAGGAAATAAAGCCACGACGCAACAAACCCAACGAAACCGAGAAACGCCGCGACCGTGGGCGCCCTTCGAGCCGCCCGGCCAAGAGCCGAACTCCGCCAGGGAAGGCGCACGCTGCAGAAATCACTGCTGCCATCCCCACCTCTGCCACGTGCACCTTTCCTGGGGCTTCTCAAGGGAGTTATTCTGGGATGGCAGCGGGGAGAAAAAAAGAAAATTCCATCTGCTCCCAACAGATTTGGAACAACAAAAACAAAGGCGGCGGCTCAGCCCTCGCTCCGCTTCCAAGCTGAGCGTGACTGATGGGTCACCTAAAAAGAGCCCAGCTCCTTCTTTAGGATTCAGCCATGGAGAACGCTTTCCTCCCCCTGGCAACACCCATAGGAAATGGCCTTCAGATGAAGGAGGGCTCGGATGAGATATTAGGGAAGAAATCCTGCTCTGGGAGGGTGGGCAGGCGCTGGCACAGGTTGGGCAGAGAAGCTGTGGCTGCCCCTGGATCCCTGGGAGTGTCCAAGGCCAGGTTGGACGGGGCTTGGAGCACCCTGGGCTGGTGGAAGGTGTCCCTGCCCATGGCAGGGGTGGCACTGGATGGGCTTTAAGGTCCCCCCCAACCCAAACCATTCTGGGATTCTGACAGCACATTTGCACTGACTGTGCACAAAATGCTGCTGTGGCCTCCTCAGTTTACTAAGAAAAACAGGAAAGGAAAAGGTTTTTCCCTCATTCCAGTTTCCCAGTCAGCTCCCTCCATTTCCATTTCATTATTCACAACCGAGATAAACCATTATTTATAAGACAAACAGCACCTGCTGCCCACACCCTCCAACCCTGCGAGGACAATTCCTGCCTTCCAACTGCTGGAACTACGATGTGTTCCTTCACTGTGCCCTGTGAGCATCAGGAGAACCACTCTTGGAGAGTCCTCTGGAGCCCAAATCCACAGCCCACTCCACATGGAGTGCTCCCCTCCGGCACCCTCCAACACTGCTGCATGGTCCACCTCGGACAGGATTCCAAGGATTACTGACGGCTCCAAGGCAGCTCCCTGCCCTGCTGGATGCACACAGGGCGATTGTGGTGTCTCAGCCCTTATTTCGGATATTTAACACCATAAACACCGAACTCCAGGTGAGCCAAAGGAGGAAATTCCAGCTGAAAGCTTCCCAGAGCTACCCACAGATGCATCATAAGGTCAGTAACTTCCTCTCATCTCCTGGGCTGTAAATGAATGTGTCAGAGGTAATTTATAGCACGAGGGATAAGAAGTGAAGCCATCACGGTGATAAATTCCTCCCTGGCAGAAGAAAAACCCACCGGACAACCCTTGCCAGGAACCATTTTGTTCTCAGACTAAAATTACCTTTGCAAAGGTATGAATAAAAACTTCCTGTTTAAAAAAAAGAAATAAATATATATATATAAAAATTCCATCTGCACAATGTTTTCTGGGAGATTTTAAAATTCAAATACACAGTTTCCAAGCCCCTCCAAGCACTCCAGGTGTTTGGAAAATGAGCACTCGAGCAGGTGAGGTTCCCGTAGCCCAGGTCACGTCAGAGCCCTGTTACACCTGAACACGCAGCCTCAAAAAGCAAACACGGTTCCCAGGAAAGCAGAGGGAAAGCTCTGGGAAGAAGGAGAGCACAGCCCACCACGGGGCCAAGGAAGAGGACGGAGACCCAACTTGTTTCTGCCCCCCATCCCGCCCGCAGGAACAGCTCCCTCCCTGCCTGCCAAGAGCTCTGCAGTCCTATTTTGAGCTTTTTGCATCTCATTATTTAATTTATTTCTCAAAGCCTGATAGGGGAAAAAGGAGACAAAACTTGCTCAGAGCATTTGGGCTTTATTTAGATGAAGCCAGGCTGTTCAAACTGGCTCCGAGTCAAATGGTTCCACTAAGGACAATCCCTGTTTTAGGGAGCGGGAGCAGTCCATGGATAGACCCTCCAGCTGCACAACTCCTCGCTTGGGGTGGGAGCTCCTCATCTCAGCAAGCTTAACGTGCAGGGTTTGAAGCACATGACAATTCCCAAGCCATGAAATGGCCATTTCTCAGGAAATGAGTCGATTTAAGACCGAGCTGTAAAATTAAAGCCCCTTTAGTTAAATATTACAGGTGAGAAAGCAGCAGCTGGCACAGGCACAGCCCGAGCGCTGCCAATGGGCAGAACAGAACCAGGGAATCCCTTAGGCTGGANTGTTTCTTATCCAGCCCCTCTGTCCCAGCCTGGAGTTGCAGGGGATGTTGTGACTCAAGTGCAGGACCTTTCACTTGGCCTTGTTGTCCCTCATACCATTGGTCTCAAGCCCATCCAGATCCCTCTGCAGAGCTTTCCTGCCCTCCAGCAGATCCACATCCCACCCAACTTCACGTCACCCACGAACTTACTGATGGTGCCCTCGATGCCCTCAGCCAGGTCATCAATAAAGATTTCACTGATAGGACATTAAACAGGACTGGGCCCAATACGGAGCCGATGCCAACTCCGCAGGGCAGGGAGGACCAGCAGCGCTCAGACCTCTGCCACGGACTGCATCGCAAACCACACAACGCTCTTCTCCTGTCCCCCCTTCCCCTGAAGAACTGTTTGGTATTTCGAAGTCAGAAAAAGCACGAATTGATAAACCCTGAAGAGCTGAGCCATTAATTTAACAGTTTTAACTCGAGCCACCGCGTTCCCTGCGCGGGCAGCGGTTCCGACACCAAAACCCAAAGCGTTCCACGAACGGCAGGCACGGGAAACCCTTGAAAGCAGACAGGGCTCTGCCACCGAGGACAATCACTGAACTCACCCAGAGGCCCTTCCACAACACCCCCTTTCACACCAGAGAGCAACCGGGGCAGCTCCCCGGAGCTCAGAGAAAAGCCGGGAGCCAAACCCAGCCGCGTTTGCCGCTGCTTTGCGAGCCAAACGCGTTCAGTGAGTGCTGGCAGGGCAGTCGGTTCCACGGCCATCGATAAGTCACTCCCAGATGGGTTTGTTTGAGTTCGGTCCCAGCTGTCCCTTCCCTGCGATCCCAACCATTCCGCCCGAACCCAAAGCAGCCCTTTTTCCCACAGCTCTCCGTCCTCTCTCCTCTGGAGATGGAATTATTTCTACATGAGCAGCACTGGGACTTGTCGGGATTTATTTGAGTTTTCCAAATCGTTAAAAGCTAAAAGAGTTAAAAATAATGTTTCAACCTTAAAAGCACAACACTTAATCACAGCAACAGTGACTACACAAACTGTGGGGTCCCTCAAAACTGGGAGAACACAATTTTCCAGCAGAAAGCTGGAAACAAAACCTTGCAGTTCGAAAAGAAAAAACAAAAAACCAACATCACAGTTTTGTAAGGAATAGAAAAAATGTGACTTTTATATAGAGAGGAACACCTGAGATGCCTTGTGAAGCTCCTAAAAAGTCAGGATTCCTCCAGCAGTGGGTTTGGGATGAATTTCAGCCGGGAATGAGAAGCAGAGGGGAGAACCCCCAGCCTGCTCTGCTGTCAGCAGCTCCCCACTAAAAGCCACAGCACACACACATTATTTTGCTTTAATTGACTCCATTCGAGGCTGCTGCTCTATATTAAGAGCGTCACAAGCCTTACTATATCTTTTCACATAGTTAAATTTTAATATAAAACTATTTTTGCCGTTTGGGAAAACGCTGACATGGTGATGCTCGTGAAACACGACATCCGTATCTGCCCCCAGCGAGCCGGAGAGCAACGTGTGACAAAGAAAGAACCATAACAGAAGACTTCTAAAACTATTTAATAGGTTTTTAAAGGGAAGGACAAAATGTTCCGCAATTCCTGACTTCCAGTTATCTGAGTCCATGTCAGTGGGTTGTCCAGGGAGAGACGCTCATGGAGTGAGTGGTGCTGGAGTGAATCATCCGACTCTCTGGACGGGGTTTGTTCCACCTCAAAAATCACCTCCAGTAATTGAAATAATAGTTTCACTTGAGCACCCGGGAAGCTTCTGGGGCTGCTAAGAAACAGCTGCAGGCCAAGAGCGTTTGCTGATCAACAGACACAAAGACCTTGAGGAGAAAGACAATGGGCAGAGCCCCCAGACACAACCCCAGCAGAATCCTCTTGGCTAACAGGTGATTAAATGAAACCATCTAATCCATGGTATTACCCAGAGGATGCTCCCACCAGTGCTCTGAACTGCAATAATATCATTTGCCCTCCTTCCCCTCCCTGCCTTTCTCCTTTGTCTTCCCAAACCTATCACGCTGATAAATAACAACCACTCAAGGACCAATTACTGCTTCGGGGGCTCTTTTCCTTTTTTTTTTTTAAACTTCATCTTCACAGGCTTTTTCTGTAAATCCCCGTGAGCACGTTGCTGCCTCAGCCCCATTCTGTCACTTCATCCAGCCTGCTCTGCCAGGATGGGGGGGTGATCTCCGCATCATTGGTGACATCAGCACTGCACATCTGTGCCCCCAGGCCATGGAGGAAAGCACTGCATCAGGTCCCAGCCTTCTCCCTTTTCTCACAGCGTCATGGAATGGTTTGGGTTGGAAGGGAGCTTAAAAATGATCTTACTCCATCCCTCCTGCCATGGGCAGGGACACCTTCCACCAGCCCAGGGTGCTCCAAGCCCCGTCCAACCTGGCCTTGGACACTCCCAGGGATCCAGGGGCAGCCACAGCTTCTCTGCCCAACCTGTGCCAGGGCCTGCCCACCCTCCCAGCCAGCAATTCCTTCCCAATATCCCATCTACCCCTGCCCTGTCAGTTTGAATCCACTCCCCTTGTCCGGTCCCTCCAGACCCTTACAGAGAGTCCCTCTCCATTTTTCTCCATTTCTCAGTTTTTCATTGTAGGCCCCTTTAGGCACCACAAGGCCACCAGGAGGTCCCCCTGAACCTTCTCTTCTCCAGGCTGGACAACCCCAATTCTCTCAGCTTTTCCTGCCAGCAGAGCTGCTCCATCCCTTTGATCCCCTCCGTGGTCTCACTCCAACAGCTCCGTGTCCTCCCTGTGCTGGGACCCCAGGGCTGGATACAGCATTCCAGGTGGGCTCTCCCCTGGGCAGGGCAGAATCCCCTCCCTCAACGCTGTTTTAATCCTTCTCCACCCCTTTAGCACCCACCCAGCTGCTCCCTTTCCACACCTGTAACATCAGGGGGCACCTGATTAATTCCGCAGCAATAGAAATGAGGGAATGGAGAGAAACTCTCCAGTTTTTCTGGCTACCACAGCAAAGGAGAGAAGTCCTTCAGGGATCACACAGTGCGGTCCAGCTTTTGGTGGTGCCATTGAATCCAAAGGGCTTCCAAAGCCCAGACTGCATTTCTTTGTCCCTTACAGGTGCCTTCACCTGAAATGGTGCTTAAAGAACACTCCACACACACATACATACTGTGTTTAAACCAACGTCACTTATAAGTAGCCAATCTACCTGGTCATTTCTGCCTGTCTCCACCATTCTCTCCTTTAATGCTCTCTTAAGCCCCTGTTTGCTCTCAAGGTCACACTGATGGGTCTCGTAGATATCAGATCACCTTTCCCTCAACCATTTTTTTATTAACCGCTATTCCACAGTCCAAAGACTCAACTAATGCTACTTTCTATGACCAGCTCTTCACCTTCTTCACCCTATTTTTCAAACTGCTCTTAAAAAGATTATGAGCACACCTGCTCAAGGGCAAAACTTGATTATAATTAGATGAAGAAAAAGATGTTAAAAGTGAATTAAGGCTATACAGGATATAATAAAACTTCTGAAAATCTAATCAAAGCATTAAAAAAGAGCCACAACGAAAAAGGCAGAAAATCTGATTTGAATGAGCAAACGTGAATCCCGCCAGTACAAATACTCAGGACGAGGGACAACATGGACTATTTCAGGGGGAACACAATCCAAATGTTATGACTGGGCCTCCTTCAGACTCCCTCGCTGCAAACAAGTAATATGATATGTATCCCTGCGTCCCATGTCCTCATTCCAGCACTCGGGATGAGCTCAGCTTGGGAAAGCACTCGGCATCCTGCGATCCCTGATGTGGAAAGCAGCTCTCCAAGAGCACACTGAGATATCCAGGCAGGGCTCTGATCCCAGGAGTCTGATGGCACCTCACGCTGCCGGGGCTGGGAAGTATCTCCTCGTGCTGAATCAATTCCCCATCAGAGCTGTTATCCGGCTGATAAACCACTCCTGGAATTCTGTCCTGTATTAATTAACTTGGAAGCGCTACACCCTTCTGAACTGAAACTTCAGGGAAAACACAGGGAAGGAGTCAACATACAAACCACAAGTGTGAGAAACAACAGAAACACCAAAACCCCCCCAAAAACCCCAAACCAAAGGATGCACAGCATTGTCACTCCTGCTGCAGTTTGCTGCCATGGGTTTGCTGTGGACACCACTGGGAAGCAGCTGCAGTGCCTTTGGCTTCACCTGCACACGGGATCATGGAATATCCCGAGCTGGGACCCACAAGGACCATCCAGCCCAACCCTCAGCCCTGCACAGACACCCCACCAATCCCNAGCCTGGGCAGTGCCCACCACCCTCTGGGGGAAGAGCCTTTTGCTGAGATCCCGCCTGCCCCTGCCCTGGCACAGCTCCAGCCATGCCCTGGGTGCTGTCCCTGTCACAGGGATCACAGATTGGAGCTGGAGCCCCTGATGAGTCTCCCCTCAGCCTCTTCTTTCCTGCAGGAATATTCCTGAAGGTGACCTGGGATGAGGCTGCAGGTGGCATATTCCCATCACCTACCTTTGGTCCCCTAAAACTCCCAGTGCCTATTTAACACAGCGCAGCCCCACGGACAGGGAGAGGGCTCCTCAAAAGGCAACTCTTGACATTTTACTTGCATATTTAGATCCCAAGGAGGGTTTCATTTCAAAATCCCACACCTGGAAAGCTTGGGTTGGGTTCACTCCGCACGGCAGTGAACATCTCAAAGTGCCGGTGCCAGCAAACGTGTCTTTAGGGTACTTTACTGTCTACTCAGCAAGACCTTTGCTACCAAGATTAGGATGAGATGATACATAATACACTTCAAATTCCATATATCAAAGCTACTTTGGGCAACTATTTCACACTGCCGACCTGTCCCCTTTCCTCCTTAGCTCCAGCACTCAGACAGGATATTATATATTAAGGAACATCAAGTGACCTGCACAACAATTATTTTAACTCCACACCTCAGGAACTGTCGAGTTTTACCCACACTACAAGTGTTTTACACATCCTGGGTAAAGAGGGAGCTGCTAGAAGAAAAACAACCCAAAAAGAATATTTAGAAACTACCACTCCTACTATTTTCACTCCTCACAGGAGTTACAGCAACACGCAACTTATTAGGGCCAAATTTGTCCAGAGCTGGTTTTTCAAGACCTAATAATCAACGTGTATAACCAAGAGAAAAAGCTTATAAAAAAACTGAGCTACTCCAAGGCATTGGAGAAGAACCTCTGTTGAAACGCCAGTCACCGTAGAGAGAGAGAAAAATGTGTGTGTGTGTGTATTTAACCCCATTAAATTATAGCTATCAAGGTTTCTTTTTATTTAATTGGAGCTTAAAGGGGAAGCATCTTGTGCCAAATCCAAGTCCTGACCTGCTGTTAATCCTTAGCCCATCAACAGCCCAGACTCCCAGAGGGCCCCAAAGCTCCTTCAGGCACAGCACCTTTTACTGCTCTTACCAGGTGTAGGTTGGGAGAACTCAAAAACTCTTCTCCTCAAAATGGGTGGTTGTTCTTCTTCACGTACGACAGAGTTACCAGAGAGACCACCCTCGCCCACCTGCCCTTCAATTCCCAGGGTGACTTTGCTGCTTCTGCTCACACTAGTCACAAAATTGTTCTGTTACAAGGCACTAATGAAACAACAACCCCAGCTGTGCCTACAGAATCTGTAAATCTCCCCGAAACTGGGCAGAGAGATTTCCTTCAGTGAATGACCCGAGTTCACGTGTGGAACTGGGACAGACAGACAGCCTTGATGCCCAGAGGCAACCCCACTGAAGTCCAGCCATGAAGAGCTCAGGCTCCTGCAACTTCATAGCTTTTGCAGATTTATAACTTTAAATCAATAGGAAATGTATGAAAAATTCAAGAACAGAAATCAATGGACACACATATGGTTGTCTCCTACAGAATTTCTTGCTCAAAGCAGGCAAAAGCAAGGAATCCTTTGGAGCCAGGCTGGGAGAGCTGGGGGGTCACCTGGAGAAGAGAAGGCTCCAGGGACACCTGAGAGCCCCTTTTGGTGCCTAAAGGGGCTCCAGGAGAGCTGGAGAGGGACTGGGGACAAGGCGTGGAGGGACAGGACACAGGGAATGGCTTCCCAGTGCCAGAGGGCAGGGCTGGCTGGGAGGGTGGGCAGACCCTGGCACAGGTTGGGCAGAGAAGCTGTGGCTGCCCCTGGATCCCTGGAAGTGTCCAAGGCCAGGTTGGAGCACCCTGGGCTGGTGGAAGGTGTCCCTGCCCAGGGCAGGGGGTGGGATGGGATGATCTTTAAGTTCCCTTCCCACCCAAACCATTAATCTACAAACAAGCTGCATGAAGTTGCATCACCCTACAAAAAAGGGGAAAGCTTTCCCTCCATCTTCTCTGGGAAAACCTCCAGCCCAGCCTTAGAGCCTGATCTCACCAGCCCTGGTGACCCTCCCGGTAAAGCCTGTCCTACCAAGGGTCACTGCTGGAGCAGTCCAGGCACACACAGTCCATGTGTACCTTCACATCTGCGCTCATGTTTCGGTCCCACCTGCCCCGAGATGCTGGAAAACCAGTGGGATTTAGAGGGTGGGAATATGGGCCGGGATGTCTCCTCCAGTACCACATCCCATCTCATCCACACCCATCTCGCTTTGCAAACAAGCAGGGCTCAGGCACAGAAGGCACCCTGAGGCCTCCACCAGCTTTGATCCCGTAACACCATTTTCACATCGGGATTTTTTTTGTCTTTTAATTCCACATGACAAATTCCCATCTGTGCTGAATAGAGAAATTAGGATCACATTTAAACTCCATCACTTTTAACACACAGTCTCCTTTTTCATCAGCCCCAGTGAAGATGATTTAGGCATATTTATAGGCATTAACCACATTTCTTCTGGAGGGCAGCATTATTCTCAGAATAGACAATTGAATCCCAGTTGCCAGGCAAAACTGCCATCCAAATATGCTTCCAAACCTCCAAATTCCTGCTGAAATTGCATCATCAGCAGAACATCTTTAAAACGTACCCGTAATTTGCCCTCATTTCATAGACAGGGAAAGGAAGGGGATGAGGTGGTGAACTGCACTCCTGTTTGATCCCTGAGGTCTGTGGTCACCTGTTCCCAAGGGAATAGTAAAGTTGGAGGCTATAAAGTCACCTCAGCTTTTCCAACTGGATCACACGCTCCTGTTTCCACCAGAAATCCAAATCCTCGCCCTGTCACATTCAAACATCAAACCTGCACGGAAATGGTTACCGTGCCATCCACACGAGGGAATTCTGCTGGTAGTGACAACGTTTTCCTGCTGTCCCAGAAATCCTCAGGGTTCAGGTACTGAGGAAAGCTGGAAACGAGCCAGGAATTACCATTTAAACACGTTTTAACTGACTTTTCTTTGGGCTCACCATATAAATTTAGATAAAACAAGCCCGTAAATTATCAGTGACATCCACTAGGAAATCAAAAATCCCAGGATTATGAGAGCGGATGTTTCAGAAGGAACGTGCATAGGCGGGAAGTCAGGCTCTGGATTTGACTTTGAACCACATCAACACCTCCTCAAAGTGATTCATCCTCCCCAAGTTGAGCGAGGGCATATTTAAACAGCCATTAGCATTCCCAAAATGAAAAGCAAGGCCCTGAGAAGGGGCTGAAACCTGTGCATGTGAGAAGGGAACCGAGCGCCCCCAGTTCCCCCCACGGAGCTGCTGTTCCATGTTCCCGTGCAATAAATGACCCCTGAGACTACAGAGCACTAACACACTGTCAAAGCCAACAGGCAGCCCCTATAAATAAATGCAGATGGGAAGACAGAGTGAATCCTGTGCAACAATAAATGTCAGCTTTTCCGCCGCAAATAAAAACCTGTGCCTGCAATCCTGCCCGCTCCTGAGCTCCACTGGAAAAAAATCCGAATTACAGAGCCACCAGTGACCTCAAAACTCATTCTTTTTCACTGTATTACTTGGAATTCAATACTTTGCTTCCAGCAAACCAGCAGCCTCCATGTCTGCTCACAGTTTGGACGGGGTAGAACATTTTTTTAGCAGCACAGAAGTCCTTGATGGGAAATAAGGCCGGAATTCTCCCTGATTTTTGTTCTTGCAGCACTGCCCTGCCCAGTCAGCACTTGGGCCCCACACTGCCCTGCATCCTTGATGGAAATCTTCTTGGCATCATCTCTGCTGATTCCACACAAGATCAAAGAGTGTCACAGGCAGGCACCGGAGAGCCAAGCTCTGAAATCCCTATAAAATTCCCGTGACACTCGGCTCCGTGTTCACGGGGATCAGCTGTGGAAATGAATCATTAACCAGGCAGGTGCACAGCCCTGGCAGGGAACGTGCTGCCAAAAAGCCCGCACTGAACCACCTTGGCAAGTTTATTTTGGAGGAACTCAAACACGTTCTCGAGCCTAACAAGCAATGAAACGCACCAAGTGTGCTCGGGGTGAGCCCGAATCGTAGATTTTCCCGGGATAAGGCAATTCCCACTCAAAATATCTGGCAGCAGTGCCACGATAACGACACGTGGAGCACGGCAAAGCTCTGCGAGGGGGCAGAAAATGCCACAAGCACAAAGAAACTGGGGGAAAACCCACCAAAAGCCGCTCAATACGCAACTAATGCTCTGGAGGAGTGATTTTATTCCACAGCAGTGGCTGAGAACCAGCAGGGATGGAACCACCACGGCTTTAATCACAGAGTAATCGAAGGCACGGTTGGCTCTTCCCCTTCACAGCGGAATAATATTAAACCCAACCCAAATTTTCTGAATGGAAAACCAGTTCTCACCCTCTGCGTTCGAGTTTATAAAAGGAGTTGACAAAAAATGCTAATTCATGTGTGCCAAGCTTCTTATCCTTTGAGGAGACAAGCACCACCTTGGAGACGGATATTAAATTTTCATGCAACACAAACACTGACTAATAAGAAAGTCTTCCAGAGGGTGTTTTCCTAACGCAGCTTTCCTTAGCTTGTTTCCCTTCAGCTTAAAGAAGGCAGCGAAGAACAAAACAAGGGTTCTGGAAAATCAGGCAGCTGAGGGGGAAGACAAATAATAGAAAAGCTGGGATTTTCAACTGCTGTGTTTGTACATCCTACGAACAAAGGTGAGCAGCGCTGGGTCGTGGTAAAGGACGTTAGGGATAATCTCCACAGGTGACACTCTGAACCTGCACGAGGCAACGAGCCCTATTTAATGTTTGTGACACGCAGAGCACACCCCGGATTGTTGGGTACACCAAGGTTTGACCACGGCAGCGACCAGCCCAGCAGGCATGGCAGGGACAAAGAGGGAGTTTACACGTTGGAAAACCCTTGGTTGGAATGGTCAGACCATCTCTGCCAGCGTGGTGGTGTCCCCAAACCAGCTTCATGCCGCTTCTGCATTTTCAGGGAACTGAAAATTCTGGGTCTGGTGATGCTGCAGGGAACTTGTTTTACCAAAGGAAGCCACACCAGGACCAGGAATGTGATCCAGATCCTGGGGTGTCTGAAAAGTACTTCACAGGCTCTGATTTGGAGATCAGCTGCCCTTCCTTAGCGGGAACATTGCTCAGCTCATCAGTAAAACATCTGAATCCTCCTTCCTCCTGCGGGGAGGTGATTATCAGCCCAAAACACTGAGTCCATTGGCTTTAAATCATCCTCCAAACGCCCCACCATTCCAAAATCCCAAATTTAGCTTATCAGATGGCCACAGGAGCCTGTTCTGTGTGTAATTAAGGGCTCTTCCCAACTTGGCAACGAGGACAGAGCCCTTCTGTTTGGAGAATCCCAAGGATTCCAGGTTCCACAAGCCCCAAACACTTCGCACGCAGCACACATCCACCAACACCCCTGCAGCAGCCTCCATCCAATAAACATGTATTTTAAGCAAAGGGAGGGAGGGCATTAATGACAGCCTCGAGTGGATGGGAAGGAACTCCACGAGGAGCAGCCACAAACGAAGCGAGGGAACAAAAGCAGGAAACAAAAAGCAAACTTCATTATCGCTCCAGCGTTTCATTCAAAGCCGCGCACAAAAGCAAATTACCATCTCTGCTCTCCGCTGTAAAATTGATTATCAAATTTTCCAGCCCTGCTTCCAAGTGGCTGCAGCCGTTCCAGGGGCAGATGTGAGCACGTGGCTGTGCAGGAACAAAGTACTGGCACGGAGCTGCTTTGCTCCTTCCCAGGGTGAATTCCAGCTGGGAGCAGCTCCCTCCTCCCTAAAACCACTTCACCTTCAGGATCCCATCATTCTCGACCCCGTCTTCTGCCTTTTCTGCTGTGTCTTTTCACTGGGCTTCAGAGGATGTGATTCGAGAGCTCCTGCTCGCTGAAAACATCCTGAGTGCAGGGGAAAAAAGCAAAGCTCCCCCCAGACCAAGGAGCTAATTCCAAGTGCTGCACCTTGGAACTTCAGATTGGGGAGAAAAAAATCCTTCAGGGAAACTGTTTAAGAAAGGAGCACCCAAGGGTATCCAAAATTAATGCAATAAGACAACAGCTTGGTCAGCAGCAGCATTATCTCAATATACTGAGGATTTTCAGCATGGATTTCACAGGCAGGAAGCTCGGGGTTGGAAATTTGATTGCTCACAAAAGCTGCAGAGGAACAAGCCAGAAAAAGTCAAATCCATCACATGCATTCCAAATATTATTTAACTTTATCAGGACACGATAAAAGCATTGCTGGTCCTGTTCTTTTTTTTTTTTTTTAATTACAAAAAGCAGGTCTTTTCCATGAAAACACTGCTGACCTCAGCCATTTGTTGGCATTTCAATACAAGTTATGTTAAATGTAAATTGGTGAGGATGGTAAGGAACACCCAGTTTGGATACAAGATTATTTTATTAGTTGTCCAGAGAAGCTGTGGCTGCCCCTGGATCCCTGCAAGTGTCCAAGGCCAGGTTGGAACAACCTGGGCTGGTGGAAGGTGTCCCTGCCCATGGCAGGGGATTGGAACAAGATGGTCTTTAAGGTCCCTTCCAACCCCAACCATTCTGAGATTATTTTGGATCTACAATGAAAGAAGCAACCAAGACTGGGAAATAATGGAAAAATCTAGAGCAGAGTCAGACAACTGTTAAGCGAGTCAGGCAGGTATTTCCCTGATATCCAGAGATTTAACCAGACATAAAGAAATGAGGCAGAAACGTTGGAGGTGTTTCTATGTCTGAGGCTCTTACACGTCCCTGGAATTGGCAGGCAAGGGGATGTTATCCTCTCCCTGCTCCATCCTGGGAGGTCTCAGCAGGAAGAAGGAGCAGGACAGGACTTATTCCTGGTCAATAATTCCAACAACTCGAGCTCCAGCCGGGAAGGTGTTTGATGTGTGTGAAGCAGAGGTGACGGGGAGGATCCAGCAGGGGCTGCTTTGTCTCACAGCTCTGGATTTTCCACTGCTGACTCCTTGGATAAGGCAGACTGGAAATAAGCAGGGAGCTTACTGCAAACACGAACAAAACCTCCCCGACTCAAATATTTATGCTGGACCTTCAGTGCCAGGCAGAAAGCGCAGAACAGCTCAGATATTTCACAAACATGGGACGATTTCACAGGTGAACTCCTGCTCTTAAAACAGCCCCCCCTAAAATATCAGATTGTCCAACAAAACAGCAAGAGGAGCAATAACAGAATTCAGATTAAATATCAGCCACGGGCTTCTCTCTCAATGAAAAGACCATTTAAAGAGATTCATGGAATGGTTCGGGTTGGAAGGACCTTAGGCAGGGACACCTTCCACTAGACCAGGTTGCTCCAAGTCCCAAAATATACAATATTTATATATTATATACAGGTATGGATAGACAGAAATGCAGGCATACACACGTAAAGATATCCACATGTACCTCCTAGAAAAATTACAAATCCACAGTTGCAAATAACGCCTCCAGGAACGCAATAAAAGCATATAAATGTTCTTTCTCCCCAGCGTATTCATTAAAATTGATTATGTTTAAGCATTTCCTCCTTGAATAGCTCACTCTTTTATTACCAGGGCCCAACGTTTGAGTGAGCCCTTCACGCAGCAGCGTGGAAGGGAAAATCATTTTAAAGCACGATAATACCCTGATGAAAAGGGAGCAGCAGAATGGGGATCAGGCACAAATGCAGCCCCCGAATCTAATTGGAGCACTTAAACTGATTTGATTCAAATCTCCAGCATCCTCGGAGCTACGAAGCAGTTTCCTGACTTTCCCAAAGCTTTAAACTTGCCCCAGGTATCGTTTTGAAGACAATGGGTTCGGGTAATAAGCTTTGGACCAAAAGTTCTCATTTATTTTTCAATGGGAACTTGTGATAGTTCTTCTCCAGCTCCCAGCTCTCTCGGGCTGTGATTTACCCAAATCTAGAGGTACAATTCCTCTCCCCTGTAATACTCTTTGGCCAAGGACACACCAACTGCTTCATAATGTTCAATCAGCAACACATAACTGCTCCCATTAAATTAATAAAAGGGGAGTTAAAGGATACACTCTAATCTTCCCGTGCTTTCTCTCTCAGGTTGGATGGTTAAACCCTGCTTAGTATTTTCCACCTCCCACCTCAAAAAGAGTAAGTATTACCACGAAAGCAGAACCAGTGCCCTGACACACAAAATCCAGATTGCTGGAATCACTTGGTATTTCATTATATAGCCAAAATATTACCTTCAGCTACAGTCAAACATCAGACTGTCCATCACTGAGCCTACACACACAATCCACATGCAGTGACTGCTCCAGAAGTCAGTCGTTATCCTGAATTTCTTAACCCAATCCTCTACAATCTCAGGACAATAAACCTGTGTGAACCAGAGGTCATTTCTTACCCCGTGCTTTATCTCCCTTGGCAGATGAGGAGCGGTTGAGGGAGCTGGGGGGGCTGAGCCTGGAGAAAAGGAGGCTCAGGGGGGACCTTGTGGCTCTGCAAGTCCCTGCCAGGAGGGGGGAGCCGGGGGGGTCGGGCTCTGCTCCCAGGGAACAGGGACAGGAGCAGAGGGAACGGCCTCAGGTGGGACAGGGTAGGGGCAGGGTGGACATTAAGGGTTGTCCATCCCTGGCACAGCTGCCCAGGGCAGTGGTGGAGTCCCCATCCCTGGAGGGATTTCAAAGTCGTGTGGATGTGACACTTGGGGACACGGGTCAGTGGTGGCCTTGACGGTGCTGGGGAATGGCTGGATTGAATGATCTCAGAGGGCATTTCTAACCTGAATTCCATGTGCTGACGAGGCAGCAGGCTGCCAGAGCCCAGTGCCCGAGCTGCAGGCAGTGCTTGGGGGAGCCTGTCCTCCAGGCCTGCAGCACCTCTCTCACTGTACAACTTCACTCCTCAGCCTGCAGCTCACTCTGCTCCAGCGTTATCCCAGGATGCTGCTGCAGCTCTGTGGCTGGGCAGCTCCCATCCCTCCTGCCCAAATCACAGAGCTCGGAGCCCACAGCAGCCTCCAGCCAGCCCAGGAGGTTTGCACAGAAGTAGAAAACAGCAGCGCATCAGGCACAGCCCGTATTTTCTACTTCAGCTTCCTTTAACACGGAGATCTTTATCTCTGAACAACTATAGCGTGACAGAAAGTCCTTCCTAGGCCAACCTTCTCCCCACCAAGAGCACCACTGATGTGAGCGTGCTCTCTTTACATCTAAACAAACAATTTTTCCAAGGAAAAAGGGAATTGGAATACTAACAGAGTGCAACTCGATGCTACAATGTTCATGCTTCGCCACCAGCACGGGAAGATGGGAGGGATTAGCAGGTTAATGAAGCACAAGTTGTGTCTTTACAACTGCAGTGTTCAGTGTAAATAAAAGCAGTGAAGGCCACAAATATACTCATCATATAGATCGAGATAAGACAGGATGATTAGTGTGCCCAATTTAATTACATCTCAGTCAAGCAGATAAGCACGTGGAATACACCACACTTAGAAAATAATTTTCACCTGCCCTTCTACTTCCTATTTGTACCTAATAACATGTGAAGTCCTTCAAAGCCAAGCTCTTGACACTCACGAACCAACAAAACCCTCCTGCAGAGCCATTTCTGAGAGCAGACAGAGCGAACCCAAGGCATGGGAAAGAAGGCACATGACTGCAAAGCTCTGAACGTCGCTGAAAGCGCTCGGGGCTCAAAGTTTAAAACATCACCAGAAACTTCAACTCCTTCGTAAAGAAATAAACAGCCAAATAAACCACCTCGAGAGAAAAACACTCATTAATCTTCTCAGAGTTATATGTGAGAAAGAAACAAGAAGCTCTATAAAGAACAGGTAAGAGGATTAAAAAATTGAGGCTCTATTAGCAGTGGGTTCTTTTTTTTCTTGGTATCATTCAGAAAAGAAGCCTCTGCTTTTTCTTAAATCCAGCCCCCTTCAAACGACCAACATCCTAAACCTTTTCAGGAAAGTAACAGGTAAATGGCTACTTCATAAATAGCCTCAACTAGAGGGAAATTCTTATCATGACACTGGCAGAAAGACAATAAAAAGGCAGCTTTGGGCTTGCCCAGCATGGAATCATTTCCATAAAAACCCCTTTCAAACTGGCTGCATCACACACCCATCTAGAGACTGTCAAAAATACAAATCAATAGTAAAAGTATTTTTCCTCCTTGAGTTCAGCTTACACAGACGCCTCCCCTTCTCCCAAATCCACAGGGAGCAGTATCCAAGGGTGCTTGGTGCTTCCAGTAACTCCCTGAGAAAGCAATCACTGCCCAGGATAATCATCCTTTCCTCGTTTCCATCTTTTCCAGGAGTCAGCCCTGCACAGGGAACTCACACACACACAGTGCCTCTCACTGCCACAGCTGGTGAATCCAAGGCAGGTAACCATCTTACACAAACCTGGTCATAACAGACATTCCAGGGCACATTCCCAGCCTATTCCCATGAAGATTTCCATGTTCTCACCCTATGGGAAAGTCTTCAGACACACAACCCAAACGAGCATCCCAACGCCACCAGAACTGGCCCTGGCACTACAGCAATGCACTTTCCAGCACCATACAGTCCAAAAATCACCTCTGTCCTGTGCAGACACCCTTTGTTCCCACACACACATGGCCTGCATCAGGAGTCTCCATCCCCAGAACCTCCCTTTTGCCTTTTTCCTCCAAAACCAAAATGACCCTGCGGTGGCAGAACCCTCCTACCACCCTCTTTCCCATTCCATCCCCTCCCTAAACCCAGGAGCTTCCTTCCACCACGCTGTTATTCCCACTGCCCCTCCCCAAGAGCCAGCACCATTCCTGCTCCAAAGGCTGAGCTTCCCAAACTCCAGCTGCTCCCTTTAACATGCTGCTTCTCTCCCCTGCACATGCCTCTTCTGGAATCCCCTTTAACCAGCCCCTGCTTATGTGCCACGTGGAGCTTCTTTAACCCCTCAAACACTCCTGTTGCCCCCACTCTGCCTCCCACGCCCTTCCTCTTCCCCTCCAAACTGTTCCCAGCCTGATCCAGTCCCCCATCTCCACATTAGTCCTTCTCCCAGGAACTGGCCCCACATCCCTCCAACCACAGCACCTGCTCCTCACTGCTCCCAGCTCCATCCAGGTATAAAACCAGCCCCCATGCACCCACCATCCTTAGACTTCCACTTATACAGCCCCCAAATCCCCCCCTGATGTCCCAAATATGTCCCCCTTCCCACTTTCTCTCCAGACCGACCACAACTTAAACCCAGCATCTGCCAGGCTCAGCAACCCTTCACCCCAAACCCCCACATCTCTGCTCTTACACCACTCCTGAGAGTCCCAATAGATCCTCAGCGACCCCCCTGCAGCCCCAGCAACCAACACCCAAAATTCAGTCCCCTCACTGCTGCCTCTCTGGTACAAACACCCCGTACCCACATCCCATTGTTCCCTGACCACCCCACACAGCCCCAGCCACTCACCTGCCCTGTGCACCCCCACACCTGACCTTCCATACTGTCACCCATCCCCTTGTCACCCTCAAGCCTGTCCCCTCACAGCCACGTCCCCCAAACCTCCCCCTCTGCACCTAAAGCCCTGTTGTCCCCCTGCCTGGTCCCTGCCCGGCCCTTCAAAGCCACACACCCCTCACATTGTCCTCAGACTGAACCAGGGTCACCCCAGTGCCTGTTGTCCCCTCACCATGCTCCTACCCTGCCCTAACACCTGCACCTTTATCGCCACCTAGGCCAGCCTCTTATATCTGTTGTCACCTGGGTCTGTCCCTCCCCTTTACCTTTACCTGGATCTGTCCCTTGCCCTTATTGACACCTGGTCCTGCTCCTCACCTTTAGCATCACCTCGACCTGCCCTTCACCTTTATCATCACCTGGACCTGCCCCCTCTCTTTATTGTCACCTAGATTTGTCCCTCACCCTGACTGTCACCTGGTGCTGCCCCTCACCCCCATGACCCCACTGCCCTCACACTCACCCCTGGACCCCTTTATCCCTTTTGAGTCCCCAGTCCCACTTCTCTCATGTATTTCCCCCAAGTGCCCCCTTGGGCAGCCTGAGCCAGGGCCACTGAGACACTGCCATGCCCCTGTTTGTCCCCTGCCCCGTCCCTCACGCTCAGCCCTGGTGTGGCTCCTGCACATTCCCCTCCGTACCCCAAACCAGCCCCTCACCCCCTAACCCAAACCAATCCTTTGTCCCTGTACCCCAAACCAGCCCCTCACCCCAAACCAACCTCTCACCTCCATGCTCCAAGCCAACCCTTCATCCCCATACCCCAAACCAGCCCCTCACTCCTGTACCCTGAGCCAGCCCTCCAGCCCCATACGCTGCACCCCAAACCCAATCCAAACCCCTGTATCCCAAACCAGCCCATCACCTCTGTACCCCAAACCAGCTCCAGCCCCAAACCAACCCCTCAACCCAAACCTATCCCTCACCTCCACACCCCAAACCAACCCTGCACCC
>VWZF01002531.1:0-14757 GCA_013396755.1 Sclerurus mexicanus
GGGGGGTCCCGGCCGCTGTCGCCGGCCGCGTGGCTGTGCCCGCCGCCCCCCGGCCCTTTGTTCGGCCGGGCGCTCCGGGCGCTCCGCGGCCGCCCCAGCGCCTTCCTTTGTGAGAGCCCCGCGGGGATGGGGGTGGTGGGCGGTGCGGCCGCCCCTGGCCTCGCCTTTCTGCCTGCCCCGCTCGCTGACGAGTTCCTGGGCGAGGGAGGAGTGTGCACACGCGGCGAGCGGGGCGCTTCCCCGCGTGGTGCCGCGGTGTGGGAGTGTTGGGGGGGGCGGGGGGAGCACGGGGAAGACTGCGGGGATTGGGCTGGTTTCCGTCCCGGGCCGATGGCTCGGTAAAGCAGGCATGTGTTGCCTTACTTCCTGTGCTACTGAAAGATACATGTGGTTCCACGCTTGTAATTTCCCCTCCCCTCAGATGACTCAAGGTCTGTATTTTGTTAATGAGCCTCTGAGCTCTTATTCTGATGTTCTCCTTCAGGGCCTTTTCCAGAAAGGTGTCACGCAACAACTTGTCTTCAGTGCCTGAAGAGGAGGATGTGTAGTTTGTAAGACAGAGTGCTGTCACAGAGAAATAACACTGAAAACACACGAGTTTTCATCACCTTTCCGTTACTCTTCAAGGAGAGACTTGAGTCACATTTGATAAAATTGGCAGTCTAATGAAGTACTCGCCTCCTGTGACATCAGTATGTTCAGTGTGTTTTTCCTTTGTTGCAGCAGGAGCGTTGATAACTTAGTGGTTCAAAGGTCCATGAATTTTGCAAATATTACAAATCTTTGTAGGTTGACTTCAGAAGTCAGTGTTTGTGCTCACCACTGAAGGTTTTGCGGATCTATTCCAGACCACTTCTCCACCTTGTCACTACCCCAAAAAGGCATATTCCCAATTCATTTTAGATTGTTCAAGGCCAATTCTGGGTAAGAGCAGACTGCTTGATAGGTATAATTCATGTTAAAACTACCTTACCCATCTGTATGAGGTATCTCTTGTGAGCTGGCAGGAGAATATTCCCATCTCCTAAAGAGATGCTAGGCTTTGTGGAGTGAGTTGCAAGAACTCGAGACTTCCAAGTGTGGGGTTAAAGTGGAAAATAGTAATGGTTACCCTCCGGTGAATCCTAACAAAAAGGATTCAGGTGTGAAAATCAGTGTGCCCTGAGTACATTTGTCAGACTTGGAAGGGGTCATTAGGTTCTGTTTTAACAGAAATTAATTAGGGGTTTTGAGGATGGACACAAAAGCTGCTATACTATTGCATCGTCATTTTTGATGTAGATGTTTTGAACACAGGTGCTCGGTGGAGTGGTCCAGGTTGTTTCCTTGCAAGAGCAACAACTGATCTTGGTGTTGAAGTGTATTTGGGAGGTAACTCCAGCTGAGACAAAACTGAAATGGTTACAAAAGTGAGAGGGTAGAAGGATTGGTGGGAACTACATGTATTTCCCACAGAAATTCCTTTTTTGAAGTAAATGGCTTACAGGCATGCTGATCTTTGGGCAATTACACAGTATAGCAGCACTGGATTTGTTGTGGGTTTTGTATGAGAGAGGTGTAATTTTAGATAGATACAAGAACTACTTAATCCAAAATATGAGTAGTTTTTGACAATACAGCTTGACTTAATTTTTCTAATCCTGTGTTTGTTGGCAGTATAGGCCACCTTCCTACTAGCAAAGCTTGCTGAAACTGCTTACACATGCATAGCTTTTTCAGAAATAAACGTCTCAGTAAGATGAAAGGAGTTTTTAGAGTGTGACTCAAATCTGAGAACTTCAGTGCTGTGGCTTAAAAATACAGAAGCATAATCAACAAAGAACTCTCTAAAATTTCCTTTTTTTCCTTTCTCCAGTATTGTCTCTGTTCATATAGTATTAGATACATAATGAGTTAAGTTCTGGTGCCTCTTGTGTGGAGGAGCACTTCTGTTAGTCACATGCCCCCCCCCCACTTATTTAATCAAAAGTATAAAATATCCTTTAACCTTGCTTATTTTGTATTTTAGGGTCAGACTTAAAGAAGAGAATCAGCAAGTGTTTAGGACTTTGGTATTTTGAGGAACCTGCTCAGTGGCAATGTGTACATTAAAGTTGGAAGTGGGAGGTGAAGCAAATACCTGATAGTTACTACAACCAGAGAGCGACTGATGATCAGAACATCTGGGATGACTAGAGAATACAATAGGAAAAGGGCATGGAACTGCATAAATCGATGGCGCTCTCATACCTTACATACTTTAAGCTGTTCTCCCCCTCATCTTAGAAAAGATACATTATTATTGGAAAACCTTCACTAAAGGACAACAAAATCTGAATTAGTTCAAAGATGAGAATGGATTCAATAGTGTACGACTTTTCAGCCTAGTAGAGATGATGGACAGTGATTCAGTAAGGCTCTATAAAACTCCTTTGGAGAGAGAGAGTAGGTGACCATGGAAGAGGAGGCACACAGTCAAATCAGAGTTAGGTGCTTGGTTCAGAAAAAATAAAAGAAGGTGATTCCTCACTCAGTGTAGGGATTCACAGGTATACTTGGTATAGAATGTGTACACAAAAAGTTTGTGTACACAAAAAGTTTTTGTACACTTAAGGGAAGGTTGGGCAAGCCCTGGAAGACAGATACATTGAAGTTTGTAAATAGATGAGCAACAGCCTCAGGAAGTCTGGAGGCTGTGAGAGTGTAAGGAGGAGTTGTATGCTTGTCTTGTTTTTCCTCTTCCTTCAACAGCTACTTATGCTAATTCCTGTTGAGTTTGTTTGAATAGGAGTGGAACATGGTAGTTTGTTTTCTATGCAGTGGTGAGTTTGACAGTTACAGTAATGGTATTAAACTGCTTGATACTGCGTACCAGTGATCTCAGTTCTAGTGTCTAGCTTCTGTCATTGTGCTGTTTATTACCATGTAGTTTGGTGGGCTTTGCAACAGCTGTAAGTAGCATTTAAAGGAAAGTATATTGCAGTTCTGTCTCCAGGTGTTTTGCAGGTAATATTTTTCAAAATACTTTGTTATCTTAAAAAAAATAGATGGAAACTTTTTTCCTTTGGTATTTAATACTATTTCATGTATATCAAAATGTTCACAAGGTTGTAGATCATGCAGTATAGCTAAGTAAGGGGCTTGTATCTTCTTTTTCTTTCAATGAAACACATCTATTTTTATCACTAATTCTACTGTAGATGATGTTAGAACTGAAAGGGGCTCTGTTGGAGAAGGGCAGATTTCCAGACTTCTCCTTCTGGCTTTTGTAATCAAAGCAGTAAAGTATTGTGGTCTGCCATATCTCACTGAAGAGGGCATTAGTGTCCCTGTGCTTTTTCTGAAGTGGCTCTGTGGTTGGCTGCTGCTTTTTGTTTTTTAACAGCAGTGCATGCACATTATCAGGTGGGTTACAGGCACTCTTCTCTACTGCCTTCTTATTTGACATGGGGCTTTTGTGATATTAAGTCAAATGACAGGTCTCTGAAGAGTGTTATGCTGGTGCATATGAATTTTTTTCATATTAACCTAGTAAGCTCTAACTGGTGTTTTCCCTTTATGGCTGGACAAGGGCAACTGAGGGTATGTTTGTACTGCGTAATTGAGGACTTTGCAGGAAACTCTCCTCCCCCACAAGTTTGTGGCATCTGGCTGAACACATGCTCTGCACAAGTTAAAGCAATACAGTTACAGTTGTGTGGCAGTGCCCTAGCTAAATAGCCCTGATCAGAGAGAATGGCACTAGCTTGACAGCCTTGCAGACTTGAATCTCTGACTATGGAGAGACAAGCTGCTTTTCTGTGTTTTGCTGCTTAGGTATGGTGTGCACCTCGTACAACTTGCTCTATGTAGTGGACCTCTGGATTAAAGTATTGTAAGCTGCTATTAAGTGCATGTCTGGCAGCCTTTTTGAGTTCTTGAGAAGTTACCATGGCTGTCAAAAACTTGGTGTGTTATCTGAGAACTTTCATTAAGCTTCATTGTAGTAGTTCTATTGGCAGTCCAAAAGAAGCTATAGGGTGTACCAAGTTGAGGAGTTGTTGCTTTATATCTATGTGATTGATCTGCTCCTGCAGGTGACTTTTGACATGTCACCATGATTGTTTGCCTTTAAATACTGATGTCCCTTACACAGGGATATCTGTTGCACATGACTTTTAGTGGCCCTGAAGTAGTAGGTAGTACTTACTAAATAGTACTGCTCTATAACTAGTGATGGATAAAAGACAGAGTATAACTTTGAATATACTTGAACTTAGCTAGAGAGGGTGTCCAATAATCCTGTTGTACTTTTGGTATAGCACATTCTGGAATGGTAAAGTTTAGGGACATTTCAAATTTTTTGCTAAAATGAAGGTAGCTGTCCAGCTAATATTTTGAAATAGTGGTATGAATAGTGAAGCTCAAATGAGGTTTTTGTAAATAAGCAGATGGAGACAAGCACCACGTACTACTTAACCCCATAGACTAATGTCTGAATGCAGAAATGAGGCTTTAGATTCTTCTACAGGTGATCTTAACAATGTTCTTAAATATGTATTTCTAAACTTACATTTGCACAGTTACCAGTAGGTGAAAATACCACAACATTATTTTTAACAAAGTGCAGCATTTGTGTTTAGACGTCAGTCCTGACATTTTAGAAGCTCCTTTTTGTATTATTGAGACTGAACATTAATTATGCAAGCATCCCAAGTCTACCTTGCCAGCATATCTCAACGGCTATTAGAAGAGATTTTGTCTAAGAGTCTTGTGTTAGTTTGTGCTTGTTACCCTCAGAGTTCCTTGTTTCACTGGGAATTAAATTTGCTGCAGTAGAGAGAGCGTCGTAACAAAGAAAATGTGTCTTTTAACCAGTAGATGGAGCCATTTTAGTTACATATCAATGTGCCTATTTGCTTCAGTTTAGAAAACTTTGTTTCTCAAAGTCTTTTCAGTAATTTTGTCTTTAGAGTATGGCTTATAGTGTTTTTTATCATTTCTTTACTGACAGAGAAGACTAAGTGTTTTATTCTTCCAGTAACAGTGCCAGGATTGTACAGCAGGAAAGCTGTTCCATTTTTGTAAATGTGGAGGAAAAAAAAAGTGAATGCTTGCTCTTTATGGGAATTACAGTAATGTCTGTAAATTGTCCAGTGTCACATGAGTAGAGCTGTGTAGCCTTTGTACACCTTGTGTTACCTGAAGTAACTTTTTGGAATATTGATCTGTAGTGGTGCATATCTGACAGTCTGGAGGCTCTTGCAACTTCTGCCCAGGAAAGGCTGTTAGCTCAAATGAAGGTTTTGTTTTTCCTGCTCTAGTGCCTTAAACTAAATTGACTCAAAGCTATGTAATGAAATGGTTGTCCTATTTGGGTATACTGGCACCAGTTGTCTTATTTCAGCAATGCTAGAGTGCTTCATAACCTTGAAATACCCTTTGCTGATTAATTCTAGCAAGTCCCATTTTAGCAGAAGTATTCACAGTGCTGTACTTATTGTATCATCCTGTATGCTCCTTCAGCATCCACTTTTCTAAAATATATATGTATGTTTTTCTTGGAGTTTGACTCTTTGCTGCTTTTTTGTCTTTAGTAGTGTACTTACTAGGCCTTCCCTTTCCCCCAGTCTTTTGTCTGCCACCCTGAAGATTATGTTTGAATAACACAATGTCAACTTGAAGAGTAGGACCTTATTCAAATTTTCATTTGAACTCTTTCAATATATGGTATTCTGTGAAGTATAGGTGTGTCATCTTCTTTCCCAGAATCCTACTGTGAGAGATTTTGAGGTTTCTTGTGGCTCAGGTTTACTTTTGTTTGTTTTTGTTTTTCTGGTAGGGTGTGGGTGTATTTTTCTTTATTTTCTTTTTCTTAAACTTATTCAAACTAATTGGAAGTTTTAAATTTTCTACAATTGACATGGCTTGAATACTGATATTTTTCATAAAATGTAGTTGTGCTGGAAGACTTCTAGACTTAGCCTCTTGACAGGATGACTAAGATAGTATCCTGAAATACCAGAATATTTTTAAACTCAAAAACAGACTTGAAGGGTTTTTTTTAACTTAAGTAGACGTTTCCTGATTGGGCACCTGTTGTCAGACTGTTGCTCCAGTTTAACAGAATGTCTGGAGTCTGCCTCCAAACAAACTGGAGCTTCCTGTGAATGAGGCATGTGGGCGGAAGCCGCTGAAAGGAAGTGAGAATTACAGAGAAGCATCCCCTGTCTGTTGGAGTTGTGCTGTTTGACCTCCTCTGCCTTCTGCTACTGTTCCTTCAACAGTACAGCTGTACTCCTGATGGTCTGCTGGCTGAGGTCTGCTTTCATGTGGGGTGAACTGAGGACTCATATGAAAACTTGCCTGGTTTTTTTTTTTTTTTCAGTTATCTTTTTACTATGGGGATGTGTGTGTAATAAGAGTGTGTATGTGGAAAGAATGTCTTGAAAAACTACGCTTCCCTACAGTGTAAAGTGAAGATTTATTTTTTCCCTTGCTCATTGTTGCACTAGGCTGATTCCTCTGTATTTTCCATGACTAATGTCCACTAAATATATGCTGGCTGAGTCTTGGCTGGGATCTATTTTGGGATGAAGAAAAAGGCAGCTAAGTTATTGTGAGTACCTAGGTTGTGGCAAGGGTAATGATACCAGTGATTACTTGCTAGAATAAAGTTAAGAATTTACTTCAACAAAAAATGCCACTTCTGAACACCATGACTGTTTCATTAGCAGATTATAATCAGAAGACTAGAAAATCAGTCATCAGTCTGCCTTGTGTATATATTTTTGTTATCAAAGAACAGAAAGAGGTTAAAGCCAACCCGTGTTCATAGAGGTGTAATAGAATCTCATTTGGTGTCCATTTTTCTACTGTGATTGCCTCTCAGTGCAAAAATTGTTTTGCCATGTAAAGAGATTCAGACTGCTCAAAAATCATGCTAAAGTGGAAGCATGTGTGATTTGCTTTCTTTTAGACAGGGTTATGAGTAAGCTAATACAACTACTGAATCATGTTTATTGCAAACTGATCAGACTTCCAAGTTTGCACTTAGAAGCCGTGATTCTCTTTCTGCTGTATAACTTCACTTCTGGAGGAAAAAATCAAAACATATGTTCTCCTCTTTACACTGCCCTTCACATCCATTGTTAGTTTCAAGCTCAGCAGAGCTGTGGCTTATCTAACTCCAACCTGCATGGTTGGATAATGTCTGTATATTCCTCCCACACCTGCTTCCACCTTTCATGTACTCTGTTTTGCATTTGAGCTCAGCCACAGGTTCCCTTTTCTTTCACACTGGTCCATTGTCAGGCCTGCTTGAATTTCTGTATGCAGGAATGGTTCCTCTTGTGCTTTGAGGTTGGCCGTGAAGATCAGCCAGTACTCACAGGCTTTCCTTTCGCCCTCCATGGTGGTCTTCCAGGATGTTCCACTAAGCAGACCTCTGAACAAGCCGAAATCTGCTCTCCTGAAGTGTCATGTTTTAACTTATGTACTGGGTCTTGCACTGTATGCTGTACTATTTGTCTTTCTCTTTTCTCTCAAGGCCTTTAACTCCACAATTTTCATGGTTGCTGTGGCCAAGGCTGCTCCTGGCTTCCACATTTCTTTATGTTTTGTCCCTCTTTGTGAGCAGCAGGTCCAGCAGAGCATATTCACTAGTTGGTTCATTGATGACTTGCACCAATAAATAATTTTCCACAAACTCAAGAAAATTCCTAGAGTGCTTTTGTTTGGCTGTAGTCTGGCAGCAGATACTAGTGGTTTTAGGCCCTGGTGTGTGCCAGGGTCTGGAATTGTGAAGCTTCCTTTAGCTTCCAAATTAAGTCTTTTTCTACTGCCCGTTCTTGATCAGGAGGTCTGTAGAAGGCATCCAATACAAAGTCACCTGTTTTGGACTGCTCTCTGATCCTTTCCTATAAAGTCTCGAATGCCTTGTTACTCATTCCAAGGAGAGCAGTGTGTGTTGCAGACAGCCCTTTGTGTAGATTGAAACCCATGCTCCTTACCTTTCCAGGCTGACTTTTTTTAAAGGGCCTCTGTCCAACCATGTGCGCTGTCCCACCATCACTCTTAATTCCTGTGAAGTTTGAGCTCTGCAATAGTGCATGAAATAAGTCGTCCTGCTGTTTCCTCCCATGCTGTGTACAAGTACTTGAGATGGGCCAGAAGACAGGCTGCTTCCACAAGGGAAGCATGAAAACCTTCTGTCTTGTATTCCTCGTGTTCATCCACTCCTGCAAAGTCTTTCACCTGTCGGCTCAGCACCTCAGGGCTAGCACACCATCATCAGCTGAGGGAGGGCACTGTGAGCAGCAGCCCCAGGGAGGAGCAGCGGGTGCTCCCTGCAGGCCACCACCTGCATGGTGACATCCTCCCTGCATGGTTCTTGAAGTTGGGATCTCTGATGCCCAAGGGACAGCTGCTTTGGCAGTTGTTGGAGGCTTCACCTCCAACATGTAACATGTAACATGTTGAACATGTTTCAGGGCCCTTTGTAGTTCTGTGAAGGGCTGTGACATCTGTTAGCTGCCTCTGTTGGCTGAGCCCTGGCAGACAGATGTGCTGTGCCCACGTTTATGTTGTGAAACTATTAAACTTTGCCATCTAGTTCTGTTCACAAAACAGATTTAAAATACGTGTTCATGTGCATGTTTTGTTCTACTACCAGTTGGTTTCTGATAGGTGTATCATGTCAATATTGTTTTAACAACTCCAGTATTGTAAGCTTACCTGTAATGACTGCTGTTTCTTCAAAACAGCTGTTGTTTAACAACAGTCATGAAAGTCTTTAGTTGGCTGGGGTCGTTGTGTTGGCTGATGTTGCATAACTACTTGGCTTCTCAGCTTGAAGGGACCAAATGCGACAGATTTTCATATTCATGTTTTGCCATGTCATGTGCCTGTAGTAATATACATTGCCTTCCCTTACCTTGAAATACTTAACAACATTTAATAAATACCTCATTATGTAGATGAGAGGCAGTTCTGCCATTTTGGAGATGCTTTAGTTGAAAAGCCTAAATTTTCTTCTCTTTCTCTCTGTGATATCTGTGAACGTAATTTGTTGTAGGTGGAAACGCTCCAGCTTCAGTCTGTTCCAGGAATTACTTTCTTCATCTGTGTCTCTTTTGTAGAGGGATTTTAACTGAATAATGCTACTCATGCTTAGCAGGGCTAGACAAAATTAGAGGATCATCTTTTCTGGTTGCTACCCAGAAAGAACACTTAAAAGAAGGTATACTGTGAGTTCTCTGACTAACTTGCGAAGTCAGAAGACCTATTGCAAGCTCTTTAATTAGATTTCTAAACAGTAAGGTAGGATTATTTAGACTACTGCCAGATTTATTGCTTCTTTGTTTCTATTTAAAAAAAAGACTATTGAAAGATTGTATTTAAACTTACTGCTTGTTTTGGGCTACTGATTTTCAGATTTTTTTTTTCCTTTGGCTTGTATAACATTATTGTGAGGGTATACTATTATGTAAGCACATACATTTCTTTAACATGTCGGACGTATTTCCAGACGGACTTTGTGTACGAAAAAGGAAATGAGAAACTTCTTAGTGACTGGCCACAGTTGGTGTTACTGCTAGTGGTAAAGTCATCGTTTTGTTTGTCAAATAACTACACCCTACCAGCCATGAATTTTAAAACTGTTTATCTCAAAGCAAACAGATAGCATCTGACGATTGTTATGACTCATTTAAGGAAGTGATAAAACCTAAGAGTAGCAGAGATCCTCTCCTTTCTCAGCTTGATTTT
This sequence comes from Sclerurus mexicanus, assembly GCA_013396755.1. NCBI lineage: Eukaryota > Metazoa > Chordata > Aves > Passeriformes > Furnariidae > Sclerurus > Sclerurus mexicanus. The sequence continues at coordinate 9,727 of VWZF01002531.1, forward strand.
TTTTTTTTTATTAGCATTGCTGTGCTTATGTGCCATTGAGAGATATCAAAAAGGAAATTAAGAAGGCAGATACTCTTATAATTAATATTTGGTTGAATTGCAGATAGATAATGATCGGATGGAGAGACGTGTTTCAGCTTATACATTAAGTTTACAAAACCAGTTATTGGACAGTTTTAATTGTAGATTGTAAATACAATTATTTTGATTAAAGCTGTTTTAACTGATTTTTGTGGAAATTCTTGCATTTTAAAAACTGCTGATATGTCAATCAAAACAGAAAGAACAACCATTTTTCTTTCTTGTTGGCATCAGTGTTGCCATCCATCACCTGTCTTAACTGCTGTCGCTATATAAAATACTTGCCATTTCTTTACACTTTCTTTTAGGAACATAACCAGGGGATTTTTTCAGCGTATTGTGTAATGTATTTTGCTACAACACCTTTGATTGCATTTACGGGAATATGTAACTGTACATGATCCTGTGTTGTAAAGATAAATATTCTTGGGCCTTGTTTTATATACAGATGCTCTAGGTAGAGCTTCAGCTGAGGAAGATCAATTTATTGAGCAGTTAAGAGTATTTTTCCTTAAAGTCAATGGAATGAACATTTATTTTAAAATTGAGTAAAATTATAGACTTGCCTCTAGAATAGGGCACCCTAAAAAAAAAAATTAACAGTCTGACCACCAAGAAAGAGATTAGATTAAATAGGGGTATGATGCTGGCTTGATTTTTTAATTTTATTTTATTTTTTAATGGAACACCTGTTCACCAAATGATTTTGTTTGACTTGATAAAAAACGTTATTTGTCAAACAGAGCATTTTGTTTGACATGATTAAATGCACACAAATTGCACTCCATTTACAGATACAAATGCCAGTTGTTTATGACTTTTGTGTAGCGCACCTGTGCTTGGTAGGTAGCCTGTTGGCTTGTAGTTCAGGAAGAAGGTGGCCATATTCTATTGAGTGAAGCCAAGTAGTATTAGTCTGAGGCTTTAATTCTTGAGCATTGGTAAGTTACCTTTGCTATGAAGACATAAATGAAGGGCAAAATATAAATAGGGAACTGAGGAAATTTGATATGCTCAAGGTCAAAGAATATACCTACTACTTGTATTCTGTGCTTTGCATCGGCAGAATCTTTTGAAAAGCCAGGCGAACAAGAAAGTTCAGTGTGCTTTTCTTGCTGGCGATGGGACTGACTTACTGTAACCCATTTGGTATATGGGATTTTAGCTAAACCTAATACAGCAAATAACTTGGAATACGCTGCTTTGTTTACTAAGATAATGGATTTCTCTCTGTGGTTTGTTTTATGACTGGATATTCACTGTGTTTGCATTTATGGAAGCCCAGGGTGGGTGATGATTATAAACTTCCAGATCCTGAAGGCAATGTAAAGGTGAGCATTTGCATGTTAAAACAGGAGTTCTAAAACCAGGTCTGCTTTCCCAGATCATATTCCATATGCTGCAGAAGGGGTGTGCACTTGCTCATCCAAATATTTCAACTCTATAGCTGTGTTTCTTTGGGGGAAGGATGCAGGAGTAGGTCTCCCTTTGTAAACTATGTTGGGGATTATTGCATTCACAAATACTTAACTTCAGCTTTTTTCAAAAAGACATATTTTGTCTTTGGCTATTCTTGGAAGAAATGTGGAGTGCTTGATGACCACTGTTTAGATAATGAATTTTCAAACAGCTGAGGCTGTAGTCTTGTCTGTTGCCCTAAGATGTTGCTGCAGAATACTCTGAGTTGAAATTATCACTGATGGATATTTTGAGTAAAGTCACAGGTGTCCACTTTCAGGTGCCAGGGGGAGGTTGTGGCCAGAAGGTGAACTTGGTGGCAATGAAGGCCCCACGCAAATGTGTATCTTTCTTCAGAAATAGCTTCTAGAGAATGGTGGCAGTATCTCCAGATAAACAAGGGTTTAAGTTTGTTTGCGGTCTGCAGAGGTGGCAGGAACTGGTGAGAAACACAGAGGCGCAGTACAGGTGTTGGCTGCTGTGAAAGCTGTTGAGAGCCCAAGGGGATTGTGGCTGGGGAGCTGAGTGCTTGCAGGAGGGACAGAAAGGGTATCTGTGTTTGTGTTTGCATGCTTGTTTCTGGAAAAAAAAAGAAAGTGTACAACATGCTTGAATTTCTACTGAAGAGTAAAGAATACCTTTCCAAGGTGGTGTATGGGGTTATGTGTTGTGGCTTGCATTAATACTATTTCCTGTCAAGCTCAGAGGATCAATTGTAAGGCTGTAAATGGTTGTGTCTATTATGGCCACTTCATGATATAAAGATCCTGTTTCTTGCTTTAGCTGCCTCATGGTATAAAAGAGTCTCTTGGGCGAAGACAGAAAGGAAATTCCCTTCCCCCATGTTGACGGTTGCTTAGAAAACTACCCAAATGCCGTGAATGGATAAAATATGCTGTGCAATTTAATGAGAACTGAACAATGGCTCTTTATTGGTGAACAGATTGTGTGTATTTATCTTTAAGATGTACTAAATTTAAATGGAAGAAATTGCGTATTGTTACAGAAAAGAATGGAAGTGACCTTAATTTGGAGAAGTTGTCTCCTGTAGAGCTTTATCTCAAAATACTGTTGTCTTGTACAAGTCTAATATTTCACTAACAGATCCTCAGTAAACATATTTTAAGTCTAGTAGTATTCCTGAAGTGAAGTATAAGACAGAAAAGAGGAGAATAATCTGGGAGCTGCTTTCAACCTCTTCTTTCTTATATAGGAATCATTAAAATAAGATAATGATTAAGAAAGTGGCTTATTGTAAGGAGTGATATGGTGTGGATGAGAGCTGGGTGGTGTCCTTCTGTAGGCTCTGTGGTCAAGGTAGTTCTCAAGCATTCCAGGGAAAATGTATGTGTAACAGCAAGCAACAGAGATGAGTTTTAGGCATCTTGATAAGGCTGTAGTTCTCCCTTTCCCCTTTTATTTTGGTTTACTATTTGGTATCCAGTGCTTTTCTTTGTTAGAAGGAGGTTTGCCTGACATCTATCCCTAACCTTATCTGTTTATGATTGGTGAAAGGTTGGACTCTGTAATCTCGGAGGCCCTTTCCGATTTAAATGGTTCTGTGTTGACAGATGGCCTCAAAGGTACCGGATTGTCACCAAGTGCCCTGTTTTGTGTGAACAATGAGTCTATATTCCTGTGATGTGGAAGGATTTCCATGGAATGTCTCCTACAAAAAGTGTTTTGTGACTCTGGAAAATTGGTGTGCTTTCTCCACATGCCTGCCAGACTGTCAGTTACTTATACTGCTGCATTGAGAGAAGTTTCTCTTGGTAGACAAGTACTCCTCTGTTAAAGTGAGAAAGGCAATTGCAGCTCAGCAGTATTTCTGTGTTTCATATATTGCTTCATGTATAACTAAAGTCTGACATCACCTCTCCTCATGTTACTGCGCTACTATCAACTTTGGCATGAGTTGCTAAACTCTAAGTAAAGTGCATTTTGTATTCCTTTTGATGACTGTAATTTTAGAGCATGGTTTCCCTTTAATAACCAGACAGAGACCCACAGCAGCTTTCCAGTGTATTAACTCTAGGCAGATAGTAATAAAAGCTGAAATGTGAATTGTGTCCTGGATGTGACTATTCTTTTGAAGTTTGGTTCTCCCTGACTTGCGCTGTTCATATTACTGGAGAAAGTGCTTCTAAACCCCCCAGGTTTTAAGAAAGCAGCTGAGGGCTAAGCGAGGTTTCTGGTTTTAAGTACTTACGGGTGACTGTTTTTCTGTGTTTCTCTGCTAATGTAGTAGAGAGCGCCGTAATTCAAGGCCTGCTCATAATGTGTTTGTAAAGAAATGGCCCCTGATTGTCAAGGCAGTGTAGTATGGGTGAATTACATTCATGGCTTCTTAGTATTGCCCTGTTGTGAATGGCTCCTTTGGTGGCTTCCTAATTTACAATGGTTAGAATGTTGTGACTTTATTGCTATTTGTTCATAAAATCTTGGTGAAGAGGATAGTGTTTGAAAAATTGTATTTTGGCTGATGCTTCAGAATGAATAGAAAATGTTAAGAATGTTCCACTTCAGCATTGTAAGCACTGATACATGTCCATTATTGTAATAGAAATCATAGAATCACTTAGGCTGGAAAAGACCTTTAAGATCTTCAAGTCTAACTGTAAATGTTTCTGCATTTCTTAGTATGCATTGACAGATGTTTTGATAACATTAGTAAAAAAGACTTTAATCAAGTTAGTCTGCAACACCTGGAAAATACATGAATGGTTATTTCAAAGAATATGAGGGGGTTTGGGAAAGCTTAGTTACAGAATGTGATACAGCTTGAAAGTGTTAGTAAGTTCATAGAGCTATTAGAGTAACAAAGTTACTATTTAAAGAAAAAGAAAATGGGTGAATTTCAGGAAACCCGTAGTGAACTGTCTCTTACATCATCCTCTCCCTCCATCCTCCTTCTTATAAAGCGTTAGGCTGTGAATGTTGCTAATGACATCTTTCAAAACTACATGCCTATCTTCGTCTCCTAATGCTTCTTAGTTCTTCTAGAGCCTTTAGAAATGTGGGATTACCTTGCATATTCGAACTAAGACTCGGAGAAGTAAAGCCTGCTGACACAGTGGTTCCGAAAGTCTGAATTGTAGTTCCTCTGTTCTGCAGTGTGTTTGGGATGATACTGTTTAGGAGAGAACACATGTTTATAAATGTGTGTAAATTGCTCATAACATTATATTATGTGTTACCAAAATCATTACATTATGGAATGAGTCAAACGTAGAAACAGGCTTCAAATACATAGAATAAACTTTTCCTCAGACCGATATGTTTTTCTTCATTTCCTAAACAGTAAGCGTCAATAAGCATTGCAGCCTTTTAAACTGTTTTTTGTTTAATGTGCTTCTCTTGGTATTTAAGTCTGCAGCTTGATAATTTTCTTCAATGGAAAAGACTGGAAGAGCTCTAAGAACAGAGAGTGATGGATGCTGTCTGTACTACTGTACAATAGCTTTGTTTCTGAGGTTATCAGAACACCTGTCC